>QUSF01000003.1:5133475-5200900 GCA_003676055.1 Chloebia gouldiae | reverse complement strand
TTTCCTTCCTTTCCTTCCTTTCCTTCCTTTCCTTCCTTTCCTTCCTTCCCTCCTTCCTTCCTTCCCTCCTTCCTTCCTTCCCTCCTTCCTTCCCTCCCTTCACAACCTCCTGGCCATCTCCTCTTCTCCATTCTCGCAGCTCCTGCAGGTTTTCCCAGTTAGGTGAGGTCTGGTGCTGGCTGGGAAGGAGCAGTTCTCCCTCCCAGGGACCTCCCTGACCCAAGGTGCACCATCCTGGACAAGATGATGAAGATGTCTTTCTCCTGCTGTTGAAAAGCTCTCTGTACTTTACCTTCAACAGCTAAAAATAGCTAAATGCAGGATTAATACCCAAGATTCTTTGGCTCATGTTAATTAGATTTGCAGGCTGGAAAGACAACGCAGTGATGAGATTTTTTCACAATCCTGATTCAAATAGAGATAATATCTCCCTTGAGACAGATAGTTCTCCTGCACTGTCCACCCAAGAGGTACAGCAAATTGAACTGATCCTAATTTAGCCAAAGACTGATGGTGGATATGAGCCAAATGCAGAGTGAATAGAACAAAAGCTGACAAAGCTGATGGAGATCCTTCCATTGTAAGTTCTTGAGAGAACATGGAGTAGGTTTGTTTTAAAACCACTTATGTAGGATTATGAGATTCTTTCCCACTGTGGAACAGTACATAATGCTGATGAAAAAATAATTTGCCACTTGAACAGTTTCTATCTCAGCCAGTTCATAATGAGGACAGAGATGAGGAGAAATGGACACTTATGGGTGTCATTCTGAGAAAGAGAGCAGACTGGTTACTGCTGTACCTGGCCACCTTCATAAAGCACTCCTGGATAAACTGAGAGCTTCACTGTTGGTACCTGATGTTCACATTACTATTATTTAATTTTTGAGTCAAATGGGCTGATCTACAGCATGGCCACAAACTGTTCATTATATGGATCCTGGTGACATAAAAATAGTCGAGGTGGGATGAAACTCTGTACATATACAGAGGACAAGTCTTGCCCAAAGAGTTCTCAAAACCAGGAATTATTTTCCTTTCTTTTTCTTACTTTTCCTTTCTTTTTCTGTTTTGCAAGGTGGGAATGCTGACACAGACAGGATTAAGCATTAAACTATTTATTTAATGGCAGCAAAACCTCCTCAGTGACAATCAGACCAGGTAGAAATACAAAAGAGGATAAAGCTAAGCACTGCCCTGAGTGAGATGCCAAACCAAAGCAGGCATTGCTGCTGTTTATTTGGCCAGGAGTGCATGGCCACTTATAATTTTTGACTTAGTAATTGCAGAGTGATGACCAAAGCTAGCAGGGCTGGCACTTGCTACTTCCCCTGGCACCTGACCAGAGCCTTTCCATGGACTCCCAGCACAGGCTCATCCCTGTACTCCCAATTCTGGACAAGGTTTTTGCAATCTTCGTCGGGTTTTGTCCACTATAGACCCCAAAACCTAACAATTATATCTGTTTATTCTCCTCAAAAACTGGTTTGGGTTTCCAGTACTCCTTTGATTAGGCTGATCCAAGTATGCAATCAGTCCAATTTATATTCCTAAAACAGATAGAAGTGCTCTGACTGGAGTCTCTATTTTCTGTCTGATTGCTTTTCATTTCACACTTCTTTGTTTTAATTACGTTTTAAGATTAAATACAGAGACTGTAGTTAGTTGCACTCCATGGATACTGTACAGATTCAAGGGTCAAAGGAAAAGGAAAGGAAAAAAGACAACTAATACCTCATTGTTTGCTGTGGTTGCTATTACATGGGCAGTCAAGTGCACAGTGAGTTATAAAAGAAATTTGGCTTGATTGTGATAAAATGAAGAATATACTGACTGAATTCATCAGCTAAAAGCTACAGGATTTTTATTTTTCTACCTGTATTGAGCCTAAAAAAGCTGACTCTGCAGAACTTTCTTGACCTCACTAATTGCAACCAATTGCAAGATGGAGGGCCTGGATTTTAAAGTATCAGCCTGTTGCAGCAGCTGGCCAAGTGTTTCTTAGATAGCTCAACAAGGAGATGATGGGAAATAAAAAGAGACGTTGTGGATTTTATTCCTTTCACTAAGGCCATAAAAATACTGCTTGGCGGGATCATAAGGTCTATTTAAAAGTTAATAAATAAAAAAAAAAAAATAAAAGAGCTATCAGTAGGTTTAATATAATTTTATTAAGATAAATATTATTTAAAATTAATATAAATATTAATAAATACTAATGTTTGAAAATCTGTTTCTTTCCTTTATTCTCAGTAGTGAGAATTGAGAAGCAGTGAGAAGGATTTTGTCAATAAATAGGAACAATCTATATGGTTCCAACAGTCCCCTATCTCCCTTTTTAATTACCCTCTGGTAGAGTTTCAAAACAGATGTTTCCCAGAACAGCAAGTAGCATTGAGAATGGTGCTTTCACAGTGGAGCTGGTGAGGAGCAGAGTGAATCACAGAACATGGAATAGCTGAGGGAATTTGTAGAGTTATATTGCACCTCAAATTACAGCCCATACATTGTATTTGCCATGCTGCTATTAAAAAAAAAAAAATTGTCTGCCACCTACTAGGATTTCCAAGGTCCAGAGGAAGACAGGGAGGTGCACAGGAGGAAGCAAGAATGGATGCCATGCCAGTGGTTGTGCAGGGAGCTTTATGTTCAGAAAACCCTGGGAAATTCCACAGAAAGAAAGCAGATTTTTATGCACCAGGACTTAGTCCTGGCACCATTCAAAATCAGGCTGGATGGGGCTCTGAGCAACCTGGTCCAGTTGAAGATGTCCATTTGTTGCAGGGAGGCTGGACTGGATGGTTTTTAAAGGTTCCTTCCAAAAACTATTCTATAGTTTTATGATTCTTTAACTGCACCTTCATAAGGACTTTTCCCATATGTCTGTCTAAATGAGGCAAAAATAGGGAGCATGCTGAGTGTGATTTACTAATTTCTTTACATTTGTATTTGCAGTCTTGAAAATTTATGACACATCTTTCATGCTGGGAAATAGATACAAAAAATCACAGTGTCTTCTTGCTGCTTTTCTTCTCTTTAGGCACAGAGATATTTAATAATGGCAGATAAATAAACTAATCAAAACACTTTAAAAACCCACGAGAAACTAAATGAAGAAGAGGAATAATACCAACAGCTCTTCCTGTCCATTCCTTTGCTCACTGTTAGATCACTTCTCAGACAGCAAACACATTTGCATTTTTTTTAAGACCATGACACTGCTTACAACTAATTGGACATTAACCTGTTCATAATTAACTGGGCATTAGCTTCACTGACCATGAAGGTCAGCAGTGTGTAAGCAGCAAGGATCCTGAGAGTTCTCCAAATTAATTGAAATATCAATAACGTAAGTGATGAGGCCCTTACTGCAAAACCTAATGAGGGTGTTTATTTACTTGGACTTCCTTGGCTTGATGGAGAATGTCTCCTTTGACTACCAGAGGTTACACTTGGCTAGAGTATGACCACAGACACCCAGTGATTTCTGGATTCCTCTGGAGGTGTCAAATTCCTGTCCCCTTTTCAATATTAATGAACAATTAGTTGATGGTATTAAAATGGCAGCTCCATGGCTGAGGAAGGAATTGAAGTGCCAGGACAAAATACACAATTATATCATGCTCAAAGTATAACACATCTTCTGAGCTTTATGAAGAATATGGTGCACTAAACACAAAACAATAAAAATATTTCTGTTTTTATTCCATCCCATATTCCTCAAAATCTGAGTGTGAACCTGAAAGGTGATTTTGTGAATGCAAATTAGGGCTGATGAGCCTTCCAAGCAAAAATTCAGTGATAGGAGCATTCTTTAGGGCCCTGTCAGGGTCCTCAGAAGAGAGAATTGTGATACCCTGTTTTGCAGTGCTTGAAGAAGATATTCTTGACTTTCTACTCTCAGTCCAAAGAAAGTTTAGTAATTTAGGGTGATGGTAATTCTTTATTCTCATGCCTACAAGACTGATGCACAGAATTCAACAGGCAGCTTCAGAATTCAACAGGCAGTTGTAAACCAAAATTTTTATTCTGTACTAGCCAAAAAATTCAAATCTTTCAAAATCTCATTTTTAATCAGTTCTAGAGTTTTTAGAGACACTTCTGCAGAACACTCCTGGCTTCCCATTCAGAATAAGTAAGTGGAAAGTAGCACTCTCCACATCTCAGCCTTAAAAAAGATACAGAAAAAATGAAATGCCTGATATTTTCTCTTGCCTTATTAGCAATCATAGATCCAAGGCAACCTATCTATATGCTGTTACACTAAAGAGCTGTTTCCTAATATTACTGGTTTATTGCTGTTTCTTCCACCTGTAGATTGTTGTCCAGCACTAAGCCAAGTAGAAAAGCGTGGCTGCACTTTACAAATGCCAAAATGGAAGGATTTCTCCAACTCTCACCAGGACCTTTCACAGGTGAGGCCTTTCAGAATGCAGTCCCTCAGATCTGACAGTGTGACTCATAGATAATGAAGGGATATTGGCATTACAAAATAATAAAGATGAGTAAATTTACCAAAAAAAGAGAGGCAGTTGCTGGAATAGACATCAGATTTACAAAGCCTAACAAGTTTCATGGTATTTTAAAGCCTTTTTTTAGTTGTTGTAGAATAAGAAGGAAAACAAATCACAGACAAAATGCCCTTTGATGTAAAGTTGCCAACTCTCCCTACTCCATTGCACCAAGGACACAAAAGGCTCCCAGTTCACAGACATCAGCCCAAACTGGAACAACAGGTCACTGATAGATTTTTAACCCTCCATATTTAGATTTTCAACAGGGCACATGCCAAGGGAAACTCCTGTGCCACTCCTCACCTCACTGCAGGAAGGAACTGAGCACTCAGCTGCAGGGAGGAACATTCTTCTGTGGGTTCTGTGCTGTGCATTTAAAACACAAGCAGTGCTCAAACAAATGGACTCAATTTAATTAAATCAATAGCCCAAGCAAATTACTTTTTCAAGTGTAAGTTTTATTAAGCATTATTTTACATTACTGGGAGTCTATTGCCAGGACAAAAAAACTTGGGCAAGGTAGTGAACTGAACACGAAGCACTGATCCTCCTGGGAATTTGTTTTCCTACTTTTCCTACACACTGGTACTCAGCCTATTGCTCCATTGAATGCTTTATAAAATGTCCTCTCCTGGTTTACCTCAATTAATATGAAACATAATCACTAATGAAATGCATTCCACTCGAAAATTTATTTATATAAGCATTGGAAACAGAAAAAAAGGGAAGGGAAGGGAAGGGAAGGGAAGGGAAGGGAAGGGAAGGGAAGGGAAGGGAAGGGAAGGGAAGGGAAGGGAAGGGAAGGGAAGGGAAGGGAAGGGAAGGGAAGGGAAGGGAAGGGAAGGGAAAACTCATAGCTTTGGAGGCCTGGAGGGGGAATTAAAACACTCAGTAATAACCTTTTGCAAGACATTTTGGGACCAGCCAAATTTGAACAGAAGGGATTTCTGAAGGGTTGTGAATATTTCCTTTAAAATAACCTGCTTCTGTTAACTTGTATAAATTATCAGCCATAACTTTCTTCTCAGAAGATAAAACAGGGAAGACAGATTGCCTTGACAGGTGATTGCTTTCTTGACTTAAGAGTAAGGAACCACATAACTTCTTGTACTTCTCAGCCCTAAATCCTACTTAAGAGTTTTGTGAGTGCCATGAAGCTGTGTGGGTATAGGCAGTGGGCACATATTTCAGATGTTCTGCAGCCCCCAAGCAATCACCTTGCAAAGGTGTCCAGAGCTCAGGGAAGGAGCTCTAACTGCAAGGCTGACACAGGAAGGGACAGTCTGACATTGCCCCTGGCCACCAGAATGTTGAGCTGAAATTCCCATCCTGTCAGCATCATCTCCTGCTGCAATACCACTCCTGTGCATTCAGGTCACCTGCTGAACAGCTTGGCAGTGCCACATTCATTCCTTTTGAATCCTTCTGAATGTAGAAGGTGGGAAAAACTAAAGTCCTGGGAAAAAACACCACATCCAAGAATTTGGTGGTAGCAGTGAAAATCCTCTGATGGCAACAGCACCATCCTCTTTGGCACAGGAGTCACGAGAGTTCTTGGAAGAGGGGGAAAACATAAGGGTTTGCTGGAAAGCCCTGGGTAGTGCATGAGAGATGGTTTTCAGGAAGGGGAACATGGAAAGATGAAAATTTATTTGAAATGGGTAGATGAGTCTCTGAATTTAATATACCCGGGATAATGACAAAAGTGAAATATAGATGAGCTGATCTGCAACCTTAAGGAAAGTAAGGGAGAAGATGGGGACATGCAGATTTGGTAGCCAAGAGGGAAGCTGAAGGTCATGAAAGACTTTTTCGAGGAAGGTAATAAATCTAAACTCTGTGTCCAACTGCCTGAGCTGGAGTACTAAGAAAAATAAAACAGACACGTTAGCACTTCAGAAAGGAACCCAAAAATCACAACATTCCTCTTGTACAAAAATTTCCAAACTCCCTAGTAAAATTCTTTCCTGGAATGAGAGGCAGAAGGGCAGGCAGGACTGGAAAGAAGGAGTTTTCTTAAATCAACATGACAGTATAAGGGCCAATTTCTTCCCCAGCTGCAGAAAAATATCTTGACAATGTGGAGAAGGAAATTGGTCAGCTATCCAGAGGTACTCACCTACCCTTATTTCTTCTCTGCACTCTTCTCTATTTTCTGAGCAGCAGTATATGAAAAGGCCCATGTAAATAAAGAGCAAGCACTTAACTGAAACAGCCTCCAAGTCTACTTAGTGTCACTCCTGATATGTGGCAGTGAGTTTGGCAGAGACTCAGCTCATTAACAAAATTTAACCCCCTATACAGAAGGCCTTTGGGCTCTTGGCAGCCATTGCCATCCAATGCTGGCTGCTTGCCTGTCAATAATTAAAACACAATCTAAGAAATAATGGGAAATTACTATTTCTGGGTGTTTTTCTGGTAGCTGAGCACAGTTTGCCTTGTCCTGAACTGGAGGAGCTTTCAGACAGCTGCTATCCTTGAGTGAGGAATCAGAAAAGAGCTGCAGACAACTCCTCTGAACAGGTTTTTCTTTCAACCTGATGGTCTCCAAAGTTTTCCCGAGGTTTAGGAGCTTTGTAGCCCATTTCCCTGGCTAAGTGGTTCCTCAGGGGCAAGGGTTTGTGTGCCAGTGCCCAGTGAGCAGTGTTGGATTAGAGCTCCCAGGTAACTCAGCAGCTACACCTCAAACCTAAGCTGAGATATGGGTGGCAGGAGAGCAGGGACCATGTGCAGCCCATCATCCACTAAGGGGATTTATTCTGAGCCTCTGGAGAAATGGGAAGGGACTTTTGCTGACTCCCAGGAGAGTGAATCCCTCTTCATTGCACTTGGATGTGGCTGGGAGTGACTGATTTGCCCCCAGGGAGGAGGGATAAGGCACAGGTGAGGAGTTGAGGGGGGTTGGGAATCTCAGCAGTAGCCAAGCATGCAGAAGGGTTGAGTTTTGTCTTCATTAATGTGCAGACTTCCTTGAAGTGATAACATTTGTAAAGCCCTTGCTCACAGCATCCTTTTATTATGTTAAATGACACCTCTTCCTTTTCATCTGTATTTACACTGCTCTAATGTCAGGCTGTCACAGAGACAAACTGTGCACATTTGATGCTTAACTTTTCATCATAAATCCTGCTCTATAGCCTTATTATTATCTGTGCTTGAATTCTATCCTGTCCATCAGTGTGTTCCAGTTATGACCTGCCCGGGAAGACCAGAAGATTAAAGGCCCACCAGCTTAGGCAGAGTGAGGTCCCTGCCTCCTTATCCCATTGCTCCAAGGCACAACACCCAGGATTGCTCTCCCAGCCCTTCCCACTACTCCTCGTGCACTTGGTCCTTCCACTGAATCTGGAGTTTATGCAGAGTTCTTCTTCTTTAAATTGCCTTTCATCTAGTTTTTCCAACCATCTTCCCAGTTTTCTGTCTCAGAATTTTTATACAGGGTTATAGAACAATGGAACAGTTTGGGTTGGAAGTGACCTTTAAAGGTCACTTGTCCAACCTGTCTGCAACACCTCCCACTAGACCAGGTGTCTCAGAGCCTCACCCAACCTAGCCTTGAATGTTTCCAGGAATGGAGGATCTACCACCTCTCTGATCAACTTGTGCCAGTGTTTTACCACCTTCATTAAAAAAAAAAAAATTACTTTTTATATCTAGTCTGAATCTACCATCCTTCACTTCAAAACAATTCCCCCTCATCACAAGAGGCCTTCCTAAATAGTTTGCCCCCATCTTTCTTATAGGTCTCCTTTAAGTGCTGGAAAGGGGTTTTGGGAGCTCACAGCACTAACCCACCTCTCTTGTGAATCTCTGGCACCCAAATTTGTTACCATTAGGTAATATAAAATTTTTGGTGAACTTTTTGATGGGAAGGAAGAACATCAACATGACTTGTTTGGGTTATTCCTACTCTAAGTCGCCTTGTCCTGCTGCTGCCACAGGGTCAGTGCCTGGTTTCATTAGATCCAAGGACTTTAAAATCCCACACTGAACTCCTAGTAGAGGCTTACTTAACACATGATTAAGGAACCAGAATGAAACTGCTGCAACAAGCAGTTTTTCCCACTAAAACCTCTATATAGAAAAAATTGATAAGATGTCAAGTTTTTCCTTTAACCGATTTATCTTCCCTGCAGAGTTAATAGTAAGATCATCTTGAATAACTAATCCACAGCCCTAAAGCAGAAGCTATCATTTATTTTAGCATTTACATTCAAACAAAATGATATTACAATTCAGCAGGACATGATATGTAATCCAATAACCTGAGGTAATGTAATTCTAGTCCATGTAGCAATTATTTGCACAAATAATGTGACCATACAAGGCCAGCAAAATTTATAGCAAGTATTTTTTTGTATTTACTGCTATAATATTACTAAATTCCATAATGGAAAGTATAAATGCTCTTGACTTTAAAGAACTGATCAATTGAGCTTCAAGCCTTCACGGGCAAAAATTTCATTTGCTTCAGTACATCAGCTTTGTTGTATCATCAAGGCTTCTGATTTTTCCTGAAATACCAATGTGAAACTTCTGTTTATTTGAGAGAATGCACTACCAAGGTTAATTTATTAGTGAAATATAATCCCAGGACTATCTTTACTCTTACAGAATGTCAAATCAGTATCCCAATTTCCAGAGAGCAAATCAATCCTATCTGGTCTTTAAACCACCAAGAGATCCAGTCCTGGATTCTTCCAGCAGAAAGGGCTTTGGATCAGCAGCTCTGCCATAACTTGCATTACTGACCTCAGCCTGATGAGAGCACCAGGCATTTTTACACAAATCTACAGCGTGGCTACTGACTTCAGGATTATGATCGCTGTTTGTGAAGGCAAAAGAATAAATCACAAAAAAAAAAAAAAATAAGGAAACCATAGAGTGCTGGTGGGAAAAAAAGGGGTAAATTGTCTGCTTGCTCTTCTGTTCTACATTTTCCCTCTGACACATTATTGGCTGTGCCAAACACAGGCTTGGATAGATTTTCATTTGATCTTGTATGGTCATTCTCATATTCTTATGAATTGTTCATTCAGTAGAAACTATTTCATGCCCCTTCAGACTGACAGCATGGCTTTCTTCCTATTGCATGGTCAATAGGAACCAGAAAAGTGTAAATTATTTTTTTCCCCAGAAAGCCCTTCTGTACATAAGGCAGATATTTACACATGAAATGATGGTGTTGTTGGATAAACTCTCCAGGGACCTTCACGTACTACAGGAGAGCATGAAGTCTGCAAGACACTGACAATCTTTCAGAGGTTTTTCAAACATCTTCCATAAAACACTTTTCATCAAAAGACTGACATTGACTGAGTGGAGTTTGGATAGGCATCAGTATAAGTGAAAGGTTTCAAACTTCTGCATTAAATACCAGGGGAAATGACATCAAATACTTCTTTCCCTAGAAACACAGATACTGCAAGCACAGCCTCTGTCGGCTGGAGCCCTTTGCCCCAGTGAGAAAAATGAGCACTTCAGTAAGAAAGCTGAAGGCAATGCTAACTGCTGAAGACAGCTGGCCTTGGCTGCTCCAAGGGACCACCCAGCCAGCCTTTGTCACATTCCCCACCTTGAGCTGGGCATGGCTGAGAGAGAAGCTGAGAAACACAAACTCATCAATCCCATCCTCCCCAAACTGTCCATCCAAGAAAGTTTCTCTCCAACTGTTAATGTCCAGCAAAATTATGCCAACCTAATGTGACAATTTTGTAGTTGGACTTGTCAAGCAGCCTCAGTGACAGAAGTGTCACCTGTGGATACTGCAGGAGCTGCTGCCTGCACTGAGCAGATGATGGCTGCACCACCTGCCTGGTAGCTGAAAAAACTGGTGTGTGCTGCCTCTCCCAGCTCAGCAGGCCAGACTGGCTCAGCTGTGATGTCAAACTGTCACCACAATGCAGCCTTCTCCTTGTGACCATTATTTCAATGAATTGTCTCAATGTGGTGAGCTCCACGACAGCCCAGGGCAATGCATTTCACAATTTAAGTGTTCATCAAATTCATTCCCCCTTCAGGTTCACATTTTCTACCTCTGAGTTTTCCTCTGAAAAATGGAGAAAGAACCCACAATTATTTCATGAGCAGGACAGGTTATTGCTGCTCTCATTCTGTAGTTTGCAGAAGCTCCAGAGGTCTCAAGGTTATCCATGGGAATAATGGCACTGAGATCTCTGGTGATATTAAAAGTCTGTCACAGATTTTGTTCCTAAACCTTAACCTCTTCAAATAATAAATTACTTTCCTTCTGCTTTATTAGCTATTTCTTCCAGCTCCAGATTCTTTACCTCAGAGCAATAATTCCTCATAAGCTTTCTGTTGAAATTGTATTTGTTCCTGTACTTTGCATTTTATTCCTTGTCTATCAAGCTCTCTCTTCCCTTTCTGACTTGTATGACTTACACTTTACATCTGTAAGTGCTTTGCAATTAATCTGCACTGCAATAATTTTTCATCCCTGTTGCTTTATTCTTTTTATTGGTTACACTTATTAATGTCCCCACCTGATCTGGTATTATCTGCCTGTAAAAATGCCAGTCCAACTGTTGATGTGACAATGTCATAGCAATAATTTTCCAGGGAGATGAGAATACAACTTCCCAATCACTTCCTGGGAACTGCCATAATTTAATGAGTTTGAAAAGTATCTAAGAGTGAGACTGTGTTACACCACGATGAACAGAGCAGAAATGCCAGAACAAGTGATGGCCACCCAGGCTCCAGGGCAGCCCAGCTCCGCCTCTGAGAGCATCAGTTTTGCTAAGGGACAGAGATTACCAGAGTGGGTTTATTGCTGTGCTAAGAGTGATGAAGAGCTATTGGGTCTGATCTAGTATCTCTGCATGACTCAATGGCCTACATGATCTGTGTCTCCAGCAGAAAACTCCACATTAACTCGCTGGTGCTTGCAGTGAAATCAGCTGTGAGGTGTAGATGTGTCTAGAGGCAGGATGGATGAGGTGATGGTCTCCTAGTGTAGCTGTGCACTAAGAGGGAGCCCACGGGGATAAGGAGACAGTTTTGACCAAAAAAAAAATGAAGCACAGGAGATATCAGTCCTCTACTAGAAACCTAACCTAGATACCTGTGCCCCTGGGCCACTGATTGTCACTAACTGGTGTAGGTGAAGGGGCTGCTGTCACACAGACCAGCTCTGTGTAGAGGTGGCCAAATGTGGCACTCAGCTCACAGCCCTGGGCACACTGGGCAGCCTGGGCACGATTCCTTCCTTGAGCTGGTGAAGGTCCTGATAGAAACCTCATGTGGCAGAATGTCCAGCAGCAGCTTGGCTACTGAAGCCAGCTGACTGGCAAGCAAATTTGCAGAAAATACAGAACTGGGAGGAGTGGTTGACACACCCACAGCAGGCTGGAGAAATGGGCCAACAGGAATGTCATGCAGCTCAGCAAAGGCAAGTGCCAAGTGCTGCAGCTGGGCAGGAATATCCTCAGGCACCAGGATAATCTGGGGGCCGACTGACTGGAAAACAGCTTGGCAGAGAAGGCCCTGGGGGTGCTGGTGGACACCAAGCTGAGCACAAGTCATTTCAATGGCAATGTGTCCCTGTAGACAAGAAAGAAAATGGTATCCTGGGCTGCATTGAAGTGTTGATATTGTAAAAAATGTGGTGAACCCCCGATGCTGGAAGAAATGATGATGTCTGGTTCCAGATCAGAAGGCTGAAGGATAGCTTTATTAAAACTATACTATAATACATTAATATACTATTTAAAGAGATACTGTACTATTCTACATACTTACTTCTTACTTACCTATCTAACTAACAAACAAACTCGTGACTCTGTGCTGAGAGTCCAAAGCTGGATCCCATTGGTCACTGAACCAAAACAACTTCACCAGAAGCCAACCCAGCCATCACTGCAGGTAAACAATCTCCACACCACATTCCACATGGGCAAAACAAAGGAGCACAGATAAATATTGTTTTCTCTCCTCTCAGTGCTTCTCCTGAGAGACAGAATTATGTTTCTCTGTCCAAAGAATGTGAATGTCACACAATGACTGCAGGGGATGGTACAGTGCTAAACATGGGTAATATTGGTCTGAGTTGTTGCTGGAATGGGGGAGAACCATACCAGCTCACTCTGTGGCCACACAAACAGCCCTCTTCCTCTGCAGGCCCTAAGTATGGTCCCCTACAAAAATGTTCCACTCTTACCCCTCCCAAAGTTTCATGCAGAGCCAGCCTGGCACTGTCTGTAGACCTTTGCAGGAGCAAGACTGCCTAGGACTGGCAGAGAAAGGTGTATTTTTGCAAAGAATGTGTATTTGCAATTCTTGTCACTGAGAACAAGCCAAAGGTCAGCCCTCACCCCTGCCTGTCTCCCCAGCACAGCAGAATCTCTCTCCCCAAGATATGACCCCGAGAGCTTTCTCCACTTAAGAATGCAGCAGCTGCACCATGCTGCCCTTCAGTCATGTGTTTCTTAGGTTCACAGATTTGTAATGCCAGGAGGGAACATCAGGATCAGTGAGCATGACAGCACCGTAATACAGGGCATAACATTTCACCTGGTAATTCCTGCATAATTTCTGCTTCAACTGAATAAAGCTTACCAAGAGAAATCCAGCAGTGATGCAGAATCCACAAAATCATTAGATGGAATATCACCAGGACTGCTAGCTTGTAAAAAGTTTTGTGTTGTTACCCTGAATTTATCCAGCTTGAAGCTCTGGCACAGGATCTCACCATGTCTTTGCCTGCTCATTTTCCCAGCCCTCTGCCTTCAGCAATTTTCTGTCCCACAGAGGTGCTTACAGTCTGTGAGTAAGACACATATTTATTTCTGAGTAATCTTCCTCTTGTAATTAGGCTTTTTGCCTAAACTCAGGTAATTTTTTTTAATGTAAGTGGCTATTCTTGTAGTAAGGACTTCATTGCACCTTCATTGAGACTCCAAGATAATTTCTGGCCATCGAACACACTACAGCAGCAAACAGCAATAATATCCCTTTCTTTTGTTC
The DNA here is from genome assembly GCA_003676055.1 of Chloebia gouldiae. Lineage (NCBI taxonomy): Eukaryota > Metazoa > Chordata > Aves > Passeriformes > Passeridae > Chloebia > Chloebia gouldiae. The sequence goes on along the minus strand of QUSF01000003.1, from coordinate 5,187,398 downwards.
TATTTCCCCCTGAATTTACATCTGAGGCTCCCATTAGATCTCTGAGTCACACAATTATACCAGACAACCATTGCACACTGTTTATTGACCAGGACCTCCCATCCCCTCCCCAAGCCAATGACTTCCAGGAGGCAGCCCCACATCCTGCCAGCTCCAGGCACAACTCCACTTCCCAGGGGCACATGTTGGCATTTGGGTGCATTAGAAGTGCTGGTTCTTTAAATCATTCCACATCACAGAACACCCTATAACTGTCCTTCCCTTACCATTATTCACCACTGCCAGCTGCTGCTCCAAACCACAAACCTTGCTAGTAATGAGCCTATCATTTCCATTGTATCGTTAATAAATGCACTGTATTGAGCTACACCCTGTGTGTAACTACTGACTGAGTTCTCCTGGTAAGTCAGCTCTTTAAGATATTTTGCATGGTTCAGATGATTCAGTATGCCATTTGTTGTGGGGCTTAATAGATGGTTTAATGGTCATTTAATATCACTGAGCACAATTGCTGCAATCCTCCCACCAAAGTCATTGTTCCCTTCATGTCATCCCTTGGGAGCAGGTACACCAGGATTACTTTGGCCCACAGGCATTTTGAGAGATGCACACCTCTCTTTTGGGAGCCCTGAGCTACCCTGCAAGCATCAATACAGTTTTAATCTAACACCAAAGAGAGCAAAGGCTCTGTGTGTGTGCCCATACACCCCTCCACACACATCCATAAACACACGGGACATGTGCCTTTGCAGATGTGTGGGTTTGCAATATCCAGCCCTGTCTCTGGGCAGATGTATTGCACCAACACATCACAGGCAGAGCAGCACTCTGATTAGGGCTTGGGGTGATGGATGACCAAAGCCTGCCACTGGGACTGTGAACTGCAGCAGAACTGTACAAGATACCCTGTGTTACGAGAGGGATGCTCAGCACTGGTGCAGGAGGAGCTGAGGAGCCTTCAGCAATCTGTACTTCAAATATGCAGTTAAATCTCCAGCCCTGTCTGGTATGATTACACTGACAATTTGTCAATATTTGTTACAATATCCCATATTTTCAGGGTGCATCAGGATCACAATCCATGTTAAGGGTATGTTCAGATTCTAAAAGGTCACTCAATGTTATAGATGTGGCTGTTCAGAGCTATGACCTCCAACAACCCTTATTTGTCTTTTCTGTTCTTTCTGATGTTTGAAAGCCCTCAGTAAGATACAGCTCCATTGGCTGCATGGTGGTGCTCTCACCTCAGCTCCCCATCTGAGATTCTACTTTATATTCTGTGGTAACACCCTTCTTGGCAGGGTCAGGTGAAAATATCAAAAGCCCATTGATGGCTCCACAGCAGGAGGCTCCATGAGTTAAAACTTGAAATTTTGTGGACTTTAACAGGGGCTCTCCTCCTAAATCATTTTGATGCTTTGGAAAAGCTGTTATTTCCAGCTGCCTCTGTTTAACAGCAGGATCCCCAGTTCCTGCAGAGGTTCTGTTTTGGTTGCTGCTGTTACAGTGCTAGTGAATATGGTGGGAAGGAATAAACAGTTGATCTGTTTATTTTGATGACTCCACTCAATGCATCTGGATGGAAAGATACAGAGAATTATTGTCTGATTATGTATTCTTTGGCATTAATCTCAGTAGCTGAAATGAAATATTGGGCTATTATGAAGTGTGAACGAGCTTCTAATGTGATTGGGGAGGTTAAGATTTGAGCAGTGGCTTGGTTTTCTCATTCATCTTCAGCAGGCCAGATGGTGTGTCATCGGGCTTTTATTGGTTCTTTATCAATTTTATTAGCCATATGATTTGATTGATCTTATTTTGCCTGAGCAAAAGGATCAATTCAAAAGGTATAACTTACATGAGCAGCTCCCTACCTTAAAGAAATAGAAGAGCCCAACAAGCATTAAAAAACTGTCAAGATCAGTGTGCTTAGAGGGGTTCCAAACACATCCACACAAGAACAGGCATTGTCATCAGGAGATGAGGCCACCAGGAGACAGAGGAAGATGGATGTACTTCATCAGACTGGAGCAGACTGATGGCTCCTGGAGGTGCAGCTGAGAAGAGGCATCAAGGAGCAATAATCCTGCAGAAACAGCAGCACAGCACCTTCACTGCTGTGGGCAATTCATTGCTCAGATGGGAGGCAGCTGTGGCCATTGGAAGCATCAACAAGGAAGAAAGAAGCATTTCCAAGCTTGGAATCAGTTCAATAGCATTTCTAGAAGGGGTCTCTGCAGATGAGGAGTCTGGAGAAGGAAATTTTCAAGGTCTCTACCATCCCATGAGACAGACATCACTATAACTTTGACATCCAGCACTGTCACCTCCAGGCACATCTTGCCAGTGTCTACATGGAGACATCTGCAGATGATCTCACATTATACTCAAAGAGATCCAATCTGTCCAGCAAGTGAAATCTAGGAAGTATTAACCTCATCCTACATTTATACAGAGCTGAACAACTCTCTGTAATCTGGTCTCTCTCTCCATCAACAAGGTCTTCATGGAATAAAATGTGAGCACGTGGCTCACACACAGCCAGCTCAGTCTGAGAGTTTACCAATCCCTAAATTTAAATCTGCATCTCACCAGCAGTTTCTAAAATCAGGACTAGAATCTTTTTCCAAAGATAAACTATTTACTGGATAAATAATGGAGACATCCTAAATTAGGAGATACAAACACCATTCATACTGATGGCCATGGTTTTTACCAGTAGAAAATGGGCCCAAACAGGTACAAACACCACTGTACTGCAGCAGCAACCCCAAACCTGAAGGCAACATGAGAATTTGTAAATGTCATTCAGGAGCAAGCCAGTGCTCAGCAGTGGGGTTTTACACCTGACACCCTGCCAGAGTAGTGCCACTGGGCTGGAAATTTAGGGATGGAGCAGCTTCTTCCACAGCCAAAGAGGCAGGGGAGCTGATAGTACCTGTGAGAACACATATCCTATTCACAGCCATAGGCTCCTCCAGCACCCCGGCCTTTGTGAAACCCCATCTAACAGCTTCCTGATAAGAAAGTGTTTCACAGTCAAGGTTAAAGCAGAAAATAAAGAAAGAGCGCTGCCCTCCTCCCCACAGTCCAAATGGAACAGGGAGAGACACAAATAAAATGCCCGGTCAAGAGGAGGGAGGAAATGCTGATGAAGAGAGTGTGAGTGAACATTATGAATCCCATTACACTTCTATCTCACAGAGCAGATTGCTGCTGGCAGGAATTTCTGACGTACACTCTAACTTGCTGTACGGTCTTATCACATATAAAACTGCAGTAATCATAATGCCAAGGAATGAGACAATGACAAATGAAAAAGCTTTCAGAAGTTAATGTTCACAACACACTGCCAGCAAAACACACAATCTATTTAATTAGTAAAATGCCATGAGATACTGCTCAATTCTCCATTCAGAGAGAGTGTGAGTAAATATGCAAGAGCGTTATAATCCAAAGAGATGGCTGCATTAAAGATTGAAATGTACGTGGCTGCTGAGATGCAAACACTGCACATTAAAATAAACACACTGCCTCATAAATTTAACACACTTGACATCATAATGGGCAATGAAAACTATGTCACCTATGAAAACAGCTGCAGATCCTTTACAACCATTGGCATGGACTGCTGCAGGTTCACATCAGCTTGCCCAGTTCTGGCCTTGCTACTTAGGTGTCGTGCCAGCACAACAGCCATGGGTGTAAGAAGAACCAATGGCTCTTTGTTGGGATGGAGGGAATCAATGATCTCCCCATGCCGTGGTGTCAGTTTTCTAGACACAGCTCCTTTCTCTATTTTCCTGGCTCTTCACTTACCTCTTTGCCTCAGTTTAGGTAGCAAATTCCACAGTCTAAATCAGATGCAATCTCACCAGCCTCAGCCTTTTGTAACTGCTCTTCCCCCTTCTTCCTCTCATGCCTGGGGAATAACATGTCCCTTGGTCTGTTCAAAGTGTAGATGGAACTGGTTTCCATCTCCACCACACACCACCTGTGGCAGTCCCATAACACTCCAAGCCAGGATGGGCAGGTATTCTGAGCTCCTATTTGGCCATTGACTCCTTCTATCATTCCCAAAGCCATCTCTGTTGATAAAAGTATTCTTAAAATGGCATTCACACTTCCCAGGAAGCTCTGGAAAGCAGCCTCAGATATCATGAGGTGCTCCAATCTACACAGTGTCAAAGGATAGCTCTTATTCTGGGCAAGCTCATCATGGAAATCCCAAATGCTTTGGTTGTGCTGAGCCCAGCTGAGGGTGGAGGGCTCACTCCAGCACAGCCAAAATTCCCTGGAAATGGATGCATTAGGAGGAGGGAGTGAGGAAAAGGACACAATGGCACTGTCATCCATTCAGGTCCCTGTGCATATTTTAGACCATTGTTGCACTTTTCCCACATGCAGCATGGAATATTTAATATTCATGGGACTCCATGTGATCCTCAGGATGTCTACCCAGCAAACCATAAATTCTATTCTATAAGCAGTAACTTTGATTTAACATTGCTGGTGTCTATTCCTAAATCAGTTTTGATGTCTCCAAGTCCATGCCACTGTGTGTCTGCTTCAGCAAGTGATGCAATGATTCACAGTGAGCAATCTGGTTCATCAAATAATCTATTCCCTCACCTCAGTAATTATTTTTAATTGGTGATTTATGGTTTTATGAGCAAAGCAGATTAAAAGCCTAGCACAGCATATTTCAGAGTGTGGTTCATAGTTACAACTTCTAGGATGTGGGTTTGAGTTCATATGTCTCTCTCAAGTCCAGGATTGACTGACACATCACAAAATGTCACTTCATTAGGAGACAAACAGAAATAATCCAAGCAGAACAATTTTTATTGATAAAGTGGAGCAGAGAAAGATCAGGGTCACTTATCATTTTGTATGTGAGGAAAAGGCAATGAAATCTTTATCGGAAAATTCTCTCTGACAGGAATGCACTTAATCTTGTCAGTGATAACACAGCCACAGTAATGTAGTGCTTGATATTTATAATAGCTACAGTAGATAGCCCTACCCAAACATGCTGTTTCAGCAGTCCACAAGGCTTAAACTACTTTATGTCAAATGCCTTTGAAGATTTCATTTCTCCCTATTTTTTGCCAGAAAAAAATCCAGTATCCAAGCATTTATAATGTGTCTATTGCAATTTCTCAGCCTTAAAACAGAGCACAAAAGGTGCCATGTGCTCTAGAGCACACAGGTTTTGCTACAGGACTCTTGCACCTTCAGAAGATGCTTCTGCAGGACATGCAGAAGGTTGATTTTGATTTTGAGAGCTTCAAAATTGTGGATAGGATACCTTTAACATGCAAAATGCTCGCAGAAATGCTCATACCACTTGTTTTACAAGTAGCTTAAGCCTTTGAAAACAAAACTCCTTTTGAATTGCTCCGGGAAGACTCTTTTGTTCTTCCTGTCACCTTATTAACTCCTCAGGAAAATGTAAGCACTCCAATAACATGGGGAACATCCCAGTTTGGTGACATCCTCAATTTCAGGGCAGGAAATGTTTCTGTAAATGAAGCCATGATTTGTGTAGTGTATTATACATTGTTTTTCAATTGCACTACAATAGTCAAGAGACCTTATCTTTCAGTTACTGAACTGTAAGGAATCCAAATCAATCTCCTCTGCCAGATATTTGATGACAAATACCTCAAATACTGACAGCTCTACATCCTTCTCAGTGAATCTCTCTTCAGTGTTTCATTACCAAGTTTTTTGTGATGTCGATTTTAAATCCTCCTTGTTACAACCAAAATCCATCATTTCTCATCACATTCTGCAGACTCTTGAAAAACAAGTTATTCTTGGTAGCAGTCCTTTGTGTATTTGAAGGCTAGAACTACTCCTTCTCAGTCTTTTCATATTTAGGCTGAGCAAGCATTGATCTCAATATCTTCAGGTTATATTTTCTGTTAATTTACTGTAGAATTCAGCTCCAGAGAATGAACCTCTATGTAAGTGCCTACCTATAGACACCTGGAATCCAGGTGTCTAAGATTCTAATATAGTTAACAGTCAACCAACAAGAATTTAGAAAATTATTTTATTCATCTTAAAGCAGGTATCTCCAGTGACTATTTTGCCTTCATTTTTATCAGCTATTAGAGCTTAGACATCTGCTTTGCCTGCAGATGCTTACACTGTAGCCACAAAATCTTAGGAATCTAAACCAGATATCAAATGATCCAAATATAATTTTCATTGTTTTCCACTGAACTGGTGGACTCAAACCTCTGGGGCTGCTTCAAACCCTCACCCCTTGTATCTCTCAATGATTGCATTCTAAGAGTTTTCCCCAAATTAGTTATTTACACCATATATATAAGTTTACACCACATATAATAAGTTATTTATAGCTCAGACAAACAATTCAGAAGGCTCCTGTCCTGACCTGAAAACACCAAATTAGCAGGAATTTTTCAGCCAGGGATTTTTTAATGGCAGATATCCCAGGCTTCGGAATTTTAGAAAAGATTAAACCTGGGACTGGGGAGCAGTTTCAATGCTCCACCAGCCTGAAAACAATTCTAGTGATACTGGCAATCCTCCTGACCTTCTCACAGGGCCAGATGCATCATGATACAAGCAGGAGGATACAGCTACAAAGCTGTGTCCTTATCAGGGAATGTGGGAATATTCTTCAGCATCTGGTGCTGATCCTGGGGACTGTCACCTGTAAATCTTATCCCCAGACGAAGCTCTGAGGAATGTCATGACACCCTCTCTCTCCTGTGGGAGGGTTTTATGTGGACACTGCCACCCACACAACCTGAGCAGCCTCCAGACTGCTGCCATCATTTTTTGTGCTGCAGAAATGCACAGCCCTGTACAAACACAAACCAAGGGCAGAGCTGGGCAGGCAAAACAGACTCAGCAGCAACAAACAAAGAGAGACAATCCTTGCCAGGTCCAGGGTCCCCAGTTTGGGCTGAGATGCATATGTAAAAAACATTCCTCCATCTCCTCACTCTCCCTTTCTTGTTCTATACACACATTGCCTTGCAGGCTCTGTGGCCAGTTTACCCCACTGGAACTGGTCCGAGCTCCTGGCAGCTGCATCTGTAATGGGAAGAAAAGCAAGGCAGTGCATGTTAACTGGCAGCATATTTCTGCAAGATGAGATTGGAAGTGACTTCAGCAACAGCTGCCAACTGAAGCATCCTTGACTGTAGATAAGGAAATTTCATTTTCATCTCTGCTCCCCTACAGACCAAAGCACTTGACTGATGTCCCTAAAAAGCAGGTCCTGCTACAAGCACCTGTGGATCAGAAAAGGGCAAGCCACACCTTGCCTCTCCAGGTTCTTCAGAGCAAATCATTCAAAATGTGATTTCAATTCTCAGAGCTGAGGTTCAGCATCCCCTGCTTCAAGCTGAAGCTTTCCTGAAGACCAGGATGGGGAGCAGAATGAAGCCCCCATTATCCAAGGGGAAAATCTCAGGGACTTGGTACAACATTAAAGACACTCACAGTCCTATGGGGCTGGATGGAATCCACCCACAAATCCTGAGGGAGCTGCAGGAAGTTCTCATAGAGACACTTTCCATCATTTACCAGCAGTCCTGGCTAAATAGGGAAGTCCCAGCTGACTGGAAGTCAGAAAATATAATTCTCATCCACAAAAAAAGTCCAGAAGGAGAATCCAGGGAACTACAGATTCAGTGCCTAGGAAGATCATGGTGAAGATCATCTTGAGTGCTATCACACAGCACACAAGGACAAATAGGGGATCAGGCTCACCCAGCAGGGGTTTAGGAAAGCAAGTTTACCTGGCCAACTTTACCTCCTTCTGTGACCAGGTGACCCACTTAGTGGGAGAGGGACAGGCTGGGGATGCCTGGACTGTAGTAAAGCCCTTGACACTGTCTCCCACAGCATTCTCCTGGAGAAACTGGCTTCCCACAACATGGATGGGTGCTCTGTTCACTGGCTAAAAACTTCTCTGGATGGCCTGGCCCAGGGAGTGGTGGTGGATGAAGCTTATTTGAAACATCCTGAAATGGAAAAATAAGGTAGATTTCAAGGGTTCCAAAGTATTTTTAAAATTATTTATTGTGGGGGGTTTTCGCCTTACTTTTCACCCTGAATGTATTTATTTTGAAATGGAAACCTAGACATGATGTCTTGTCCTGCCCAGAACAAATTGTTCCCTGGGAAAGAAAGGCCATGGCAATGGTGAAGTTACATAGGCAGTTCTTCCTGACCCTCCAGGTACAAAACCAGATACTTGATCTAACCCTCTGCCTGTGAAAGTCTTCCCAGCATCAGCAGCTTCCTGCACAGGCAGACCTGGCTGGGACACCAGGTGTGGCAGCTGGAACTGAAAGAGGCATTGATTTCATCTGTACTGAAAAGAACTCCATGCTCCACTTGATTTTACTGCTGCTTTTGTGCAGAAATCTTTGAGACTTGTTCTCCATTATCTCCACACATAAAAATGTATCCTGCCTTGAATTACAAATGCCAATAGTCCAGGTTTAAGAGATAACATTAATGTATCCAGATACCAGCTCAGTGTAAAAGATGAACAATTATAAATCCATCACACCCAACTGAGACATCTCACTATTGCTCTGGCTCAACAAATATGGGGCAGTCATGGAGTTTGAATTTCATGGAAGTACTGATATTCAGAAATAAAACAGCAAAATTCTTGACCAGAGGGGAAAAGGGTTGCAAGTTTAGTCTTGACATACATGTAAACATCAAAAAGCCTGCAAACCCTTGTTGGTCTCAGATTCAGTCAGAGAGAAACAGAAAGTTTTGAACCAGGCAGAAGCCTGGGGAACTGTTGAGAAGAATGTAAATGAGGTTCTTTATCTCTCTTGTTGCTCACATTGTTTATAGATAAGTTTGCCACTGTGCATCATTCACTGCACACCAATAGTGTGGGATGTTTTCACTTCAGGACCAATAGAGTTGGTCTGCATGAAGCTCTGGATAAAAGAGCAATGCATTTTGAAATAAATCAGAGTTCTATTCTCTCACCTTCTGACTCGGAGTCTCTTCATTCCCGTCCTGCCTCAACAGCATCAAACCCTGTAATTCAAGCAGGAAGGTTTGGGGACTCAGTGGCTTTGCCACAGAAATTCCTGCATGTTTCCATGGTCACAGTTGGCTCACAGTGCACCTCAGTTCTTCCACCTGAGCAAAGCAGCATTGCTGGGCTTGTGAGATCCTCCAGCGTTTATTTCACTAAGTATTGAGAGGTAATCTGAACATGGGAAGGTGACAGTTCAAGATTCACGAGGCACCAAAACCTTTTTACCAAACACAGACGTGAGAGCAGGGAGAAGCTCTGATAGGAGAAAACCTAGAGAGTCTTGACAGACTTTTCAAGACAACAGAATTCCTTCTGTGTGAAACCACAGCTCCAGCAGCAAATAACTGGGGCCAAACTGTTGAAGTGAATGAGTACCACCCCACAGAGAGCAAAGAGTCAGGCTGTTAAGGAGCAGGCCCTGGAGCACAGGAGCATCCCATGAGCAAATGTGCTTCTCACTGGAAAACACCTCTTACATACAGCTCTGCTGACTTCAGAATTAAAAATGAGAATTTTTTAAAGCAGATATTTGCCTTTCCACTGTAGCAGAAAGTGCTTGTAAGGGAAGATGAAATATTCCTCTGTCAGGGTGCCCAAATTTTTTCTGGAGGTTGGACAGGCAAACGAGCTCAACAAAACCCAATTTCTTACACTGAAAAACTATTCTAAGTCTTTAAGTGTTGTCATAAGTTTGGAAAACAATAGTTATGACAGGTTGGTGATATTAAAATTACATTTTTGAAGATAAAAAGCAAGGCTGAAATAGCACATATCTTTGTCTAAGAGCTCCCTCTAGCTCATCAAATAGCATTCAGTACCACAGAACTACTCCTTGCACCACAGAGCAATGCTGCACATATGCAAGTTGGATTTACAGAAAAATATTGAAGTACAGAATATACATAGTGTGAAAATTCACTTCTTGTCACTCCCATAGGATCGAGAACAACAATCAATACAAACCAGTGAGACATTAAGTTCAGTTTCCCAAGACTTTAATTTTCCTTAATGCTAAATCCAACCTGGCTTTAGAAGAGTTTTTGCCTCTTCTTGCAACTCCCTCAGAATATTAAAATAAAAAACCCACAAAATATAAGAACCACAGCTTCCAATATTGTTTTGCCAATCTGTGTAATGCAGCTGATTTTGCTCTGCAGGTTCACCAGGAGGAGACGAGAGAATAGAAATTGCTCCATTTCCTTGAAACCACTTCAGGTGCTTGAAATGCACCTGGCAGCACCAGAGTTAGTGTCTCTGGTGGTTCTTCAGCACCCACCTGCCCAGCAGCAACACCCCTGCACTGTGTGTTGGGCAGCAGCAGCCATCCCACTCCCCCTTTTCTTCTCCCTGTCCCCAGGTAGGAAGTTGGTGCCACAGAGGGGCTGCAGTGGCTGCTGGAGGGGCAGGGGAGGTGAAAATCAAACAATTGATTTTCCAGAGGGCAAAGAAGGTCACAGCCCTGGAGATCACAGGGATGGGGCCACACTGCCCACACTCAGCACTTGCAAAGGTTGGAGCACGCTGCTGAAAATGCTGAAAGCTCAGGCTGGGCTTTAATTCTGCCAAGGACCTCAGCACAGCTTGTGCAGAAAATAAAGTACAGCTCCCCTGCACTGCCTTACTGGGCAATAGAGAAACTGGTTTCTCAGTCAGCTGCATCTCTCTGGGGGTGATGACTGAACAGAGAGCTGGGTTGGATATCTGCCAGAGCTGGACAGAGCTGTGATAACAACTGGGAAGGGTCCAACAATGGCAGCAGGAAGCTTCTTCCTCCTTCTGCATCATGGAGCACAGACAGCACCATGATGGGGAGTCACTGGGGGTCTCCAACACCACAAATCCACATTTAGGCAGTGCCAGGTGTTCCAGCCTCTGCCAGTTTTCACCCTTTGTTGAATTTCCCCAAACAGACACTGTTCCACAGAAGTCATCATGACTGTTCTTGATTTATGAGCCTTGAATGAAGGACTGATAATGAAAGTAAATGGAAGTAAGGCTTGGAGTAAATGTCTTGAGACAGATCTGTTCCTGCCTCCCCCCAACCCCCCATCAGCCTCAATTCAGTATTTCTCTTTACTACAGCAATGTAATTAGAATCACCATTAAACTTTCATTTTTAGCTTTATACAACTTTCCCTCAGAAATAAGTCCTATTTAAACAGAAGAGAGCCGGAACAGGAAAAGCTGAATTTATTAATCATCCCAAGCTGGATCAATACACTTATTTTAAGTTAATAGCTCATCCTGTGTGTGAACATGCACAGTGCCCACAATCCAGCCTTGCCTCCAAACAAAATCCTGGTTCAATACCTACTCCCAGCCAAGGAGAGTACAGAACAGCAGTCAGACTTAGAGATTAACTGCAAAGAAATTTCCTTCATCTAAACTTAATTAATGTGCATCCTTATCAGGTTTTAGAAAATTGCTGAGAAATCACAAGCTCTGTGCAAAAAAAAAAAAAAGTTTCTAGAAGTAAAAAGGTCCAGGGTTTCCTATCTGGTAGAAAAAAGATAAAAAATTGTGTTCCTATATCATCTGTAATTGTCCAATAAATTGCAACTATCTGATTTTCTGTTAAAGGCCAAAAGGCAAGAATTCAAATGGAAATGTCTTCTATCACTATGTTCTGTACATAAAGTAATGTTTCAATGGAATGAGGAAGTTAATTGGTTTCATGTTGCTTAGAGTGCACATGGAAAAAAAAATCAAAGAACCCAATTGCTATCTCTAATTAGAATTTCTGAGGAGCCACATCATGGAGACAGATTGTCAGCTTCTTCAGGCATTTCCTACTCATGCCAGTCAAATTTATGCATTCCATTTCCAATTAGTACCTTAATTCCCTTTCCATAGCTAACGAACTCGGGCTGGCTGATAGTTTATTTTAATTTACACAGTCACAGAGATCTACCAGTGAGCATCTGGGCAACTGGGTAAACCACTGTGTTGCAGTGTGAGACAAACACTGCTACATGGAGTATTTCTATTATGAAATTAAACCCATTACAATTGTCATTTAGGACAGTACTTTTAGAGGAGAAAAGAAGTAGGCAAAAAATAGCAAAAATATTTTGAAAAAATATGGCTGTTGTAAGATACATGAGATAAAATACATTAGAAGGCTTTCATGAATATCTCTGCTTTACTCACAGCATCTTCTGGAAATCTAGGCTGGTTCTGATTATTCAGTATAGTCTCCTTTTACTGCATCAAATCCACACAGGAGGCTGTCAAGTCAAGCACCCCAGAAGAGGAAATTCATCTGTGGAAGATGTTCCTACCCATTGTAGGTGGCTTGGACTAAATGACCTTTAAAAGTGCCAACCCAAACCATTCAGGAATGCTACAGTCAGGTGTCCTTCCTGAGTACCCAACCATGAAAAAGTCAAACTTACTAAAAAGCAAGAAATTAGAAACTATCTTACACAAATTCACACTCGCTGTTCTTTCTCTTTCCTCCCACTCTTTCCCTGCACAGCCCAGCAAAGCAAAAAGAAAACTCCTGCCACTCAGCAGCTTTCCCAAAGTTAACTGGTTTTACTGAAAGCCAGAGGGGATCCTAGAAGGGGCAGCACAATTCTGGTGGTAATGGAGATCTTTCTTGGGACAGAAGGCCCCTTGGCCTGGGGCCTGGGTGCTGGGGAGGTGTTAGGTGAGTGTGGTTTGTGGGGTGACAAGTAGCACAAGGTGACTGTAAGCACACAACAACAGAGACTGTTCAACACAGGGTTCTGTATGTGGCAAACTGACAGACTCCAGGACAGGTGTAAATAAGAGCTGATGGCTGGTACATGCAGGCAGAACTAAAACATGTTGTTCTACAGATGTACTGAGCTATTTCTCCCTGCTTATTTGGTGCTTCTCACTGCAAAATGTCTTGGCCTTGGCATGTTGAATTTTTCTAAAAACAGTTTTCTGGAAAAAAAAAAACAGCACACACCACCCTGCTACCTCTAACCATTTGCTGAAGGTTTTTTTTTTTTTTACTTGATGTGTTCTAACCAAAGACAAAAATGTTATTATAGAAGACAACAGCTATGCAGTCATTCCTGTGGCTGGGAAAAGGTGCAGTGGGCTATGTGCTCTGTAACATTTCTATACATAGAGTGTTATTGTATATGTGACCTAAATGGGATGTGAACTGTAGCTCTGCATCAAACACTGGGTTGTGTTCCAGCTCTTCCTGATTGCACTTGCCAGAAACTGCTAATTAACACCTGCCAGGTTCAGGATTCTACACAGGCAGCAGAGAAGAGCTGAGACCCCTCTGTCCCAGACAACCTGCAAGATCCCCTCAGATACTCAATCCTCCCCTCCCTACACTGATCCTAAACCATGCTCTTCTGGAGGTGACAAAATGACAAGATGAGGACCAAACAGCCCTCCCAGAGCCAGCTGAAATCACTACTGAACATCATATTCTGCATTTGATCTCTCATGGGACAGGGAGCACTGGACAGTGACAAGTGGAATCATTACTGAGAGCTGGGGATCCTGCTAGAACTGATAAGCAACATATTTTGACTTTATAAAGGCATATAAAAATGGCAACATCTGTCCATCAGTTTCCCAATTATTGACATCTCCTGAAAGTTCTGCTCTTCTGATTCCCACTCACTTCTGTAATGGAGACAGCAAACCAAGCCCAGGACTTGGGGCTGCCTCCACACTTCCATAATGTCCCAGTTAAATTTCAGCAAATATCACTGAGGTGTATGACAGCTTTTTTTTTTTACCATCTTCAAAATCCCTGAAAAAGTGTACCTATTAATACCTGGACATTTCACTCTCCTGAGAAGTATTACTAAGGTATCCTTTCAAAAGAAATTGTTACAGCATATAGGGATTCCTAATTCAACTTAGGCACAGCTATAGCAGAATTAAGCACTATGATACATTAAATAGAAATGACCTTGGGAAAAAAAAAATGGTTGGCACTATACCAGAAGCACTTTACTTACACAAAAATCAGAGTAATGAAGGAAATTGCTGCTCAGTATCTATGGCTTTTCATCTTGTAGGCTAACTGCAGTGGTGCAATTCCATTTGCTTATACAAATGTTAGGCGAGGAATAATAAATTTCCATCAGTTAAAACTTCAGGCAATGAACTGGCCAAAAGCTTGGAATTTTTTTAAATTATCAAGTGTAACAACAGGATCCTAACACTACAAGTAGGATTTAAAACTGACTAGACAGCAGGAGCCAACAGGCCAATGCAGACTGTTCATGATGGGAGTGGTGGATGGCTGTTGGGAAATTCTTCATACAAACTTTTTTTCATCAAGATAAGGAAAACCAAATGTTTTCACATACTTATACAAGTTAAGCACAACAATGAGTAGATCAGCTTTTTAAAAGCATTTGAACTTTTAGCAACTTCATTAGAGAAAATTACAGAGCAATAAACATACTTCCCCTATGGATCCCACAGAATAAATCAGTCTATCTTCTTTCACATTATGAACTTGCACAGCAGCTCAGGCTCTTGCTGAGGACCACCAGAAGTACTGCAGTAATCAGCAGGACACAAGGTAGTGCTGTGATAAACCCAGCAATCTCCAAAAGAAGCTGGACACAGAATTTGCCACAGCAGGCACATGGACCTGTGGAGCAAAGGCATGCAACCAAAACAGCATCAGGTGCCATGGGCTTTAGATTAAATGTCAGTACAACTCTCCTTCCCATCCCTCTGTGCCCCACAACCCTTTGTGTTCAAAAGTCAACTCAATCCAGACTGCTGCAGCCATTTTGACTGATTTTGACTGATTTTGACTCCGTTGAGGAGTTTTGATTTTGTCCCCAGTGAGGGACAGGACATCCTGTTTTCAGCCACTGTTATTGCTCTTCTATTTTTCGGTTGGAGAAAACAAATAGCTTGATCCTGGCTGCTGCCTTCTCCACAGTGCATGCTTTCCATAGGTGACTCCTTCCCAAACATCCCAGGCCTTGCTGCCAGAACATCTATTGTCAGGATCCTTCCCAGCCAAGGAGGTAAGAGATATTTCCCTCTGCATGCAGGCTGGCATCTCACAAACTTTGCTCTAAAGCTGCCAACAAATAAACAAATAAATGAGCGTTCTTCCGGAGCATTCACCCATGAAATATTGGTCTGCTTCAGCCACTGACATCCCACAGCCACTGTGGGACACCATTCAAAAGACACCATTAGAGCACATGGGAACATGTGACAGATTTCCAGATGTAGAAAATGATGCTGTCCTGAAAAGCAACACTATAGTGCAAAAGGACCAATAGTTGGGCTGCTCTGCTCATGTTGACTCAGGAAAGGTCAGCACAGACTGAGCTGCTGCGTTTTCCCTGGTGTGTTCACAGGGAAAACTTTCCTGCAAAGAACCTGTGATGTACACAACACTCAAGGCAGCAGAAAGGCAGTGTAGGTACCCCAGCAAATCACTTATCTGTAAACAATTTAATTAGAAGGCTATCCTCAGAGTAATGTCCTAGGAAAATGGCAGCCCAGAGCAAGAGAATATTGACAGCCCTGTGTGTGAGCAGGGAAAATGCTCTGGTGTGGGATTGGGGAGGGTACTTTGATACTTTACCACCACCACTGACCCTTTGTATTTCCTACAGCAAGTCATTTACTGTCCTCTGCTTTTGCTGCCCCACCTGAGGCCATCAAAATTCAGCCACCTTGCACAATTCTTGACTTTAAAAAGAAAACACATCTAAGTGGAATGTGTAATTTCTATGATACAGAATTTGTTCTCTGCTATGAGCCTGCCCTTTTTAACCTTACAGCTCATGATGTGGCTTGAAGAGCGGGTAGAAAAGTACAAATAATTGTAGGTAACAGCACCTGCCTTTTGCTTCTTTGGAGTTGTTTCTTAATGGGTTAATTTGCCTTCACCAGTCGAATTACATCTTTTTGATGAGGGACTCAGGGTGCACCTCAAAATTTTGAGGCAGTTGACACACAATGTCTGATGTCAAAGGCAATTGCTGTTGTTCACTGCAGAGGAGCAAACCTGGCTGGAACAACGGGACACCTGACAGTAATGTTCAGTGTGCAAGACAATAGCTGGATACTGTGCAGCTGAATGGCTGGAATGATAGATGGGCACTGTATAATAACAGCCATCACACAGCAGCTCAGAGAAGGGAACAGAAGCACCACATTCAGTTTTACAGCACCAATGAAACCACCACCAAGCTGGACTTGTCCAAATGTCCTGAACAGCAAGTCCTGGACTGGCCACTGAGATGCTTCATACTGGCTAAAAGGGATTATTTGAACATCTGTCCAATGGATTGGGAACTCCTTATGTGTTTAAACTTTATATGAAGGTAATGCTTGTGACTTCCAAGTTCTTTACTTCTCCTCCTGCTACACCAACAGCAAACAGATCATACAGGGCCTTTAGCCCACACCACAGAAATCACGGTACAGCTTTTTTACCAGAACCCTCGGCACCACATCACCTTTGTGGAAGGACAAGAGAAGGACCACTGAGCTGGGTATTGTCATTCAAAGCCCTGCCAATACTTGTCACGTTCCTCATCAATACCAGAGGTAGCCAGAGATGTCCAAACCAGCAGGCCAGCTGTTCAAAAGGCTCCATGCAGCAAAGCCATGGTGTGGCTGTCTCAGATCTAGTAATTGCCATCAAGATTATCATAAAAACAAAAGATCAGGTTCAAGGTAAGTGTCCCTTTGGCACCTCCTATTTTAACATCCATTTAAACAAATACTGATGGAACAGGCTCCTCTGCCTGCCCTCCTTCCCCCCAAGGAGTGGTCAGGATTCAATCCCAATCTTCTTTCAGTGTGCTCACAGTTTAACACATTGCTTTCCTCCTCCTTGTCTGTCTTCTTCTTCTTCTTAGAAGCTCTAATTCATGCTTTGGAAAAGGTTAAAGCAATCCCAAATGATATGAAATGAATTCATAAAGCTATTTAGGAGTTTGTTCTTTGCTTTAAGTGGCAAGAAATTCAGACCCAGAAAAAGGAATTACAGTCGCTGGTGAACTAACAGTTGCCTTTAGGATAAGAAGGCTGAATCCCTGTGTCTGAACTCCCTATTACTGAACTCCAGAGATATAATAAATGCCTTGTTTGATGTCCCCAGCCCTCAATAAATCACAATACAGCAAATCATTGCAGCCCTGATTATTAGAAGGAAGAGATGCTGACAGCTCAGTGAAGATAAGAAGCAAAATAACATTAAAAACAAATTCATGAAACACAAATATGGAAGGACCCAAGAACAGCTACAGTCCAGGAGTAAAATTATTTCAAAGACATCAGAAGAAGATCTTTAAACATAAAGATCTGTCACAAACAACAACAATGTGAAATGAACCTTCTCAGCTCTGACACTGCACATCAACCCCATGCCTTTGAAAAGATGTAATATTCACACTCACACAAATTACATGGGGCAGCCAAAGTACACCATCACAAAGTACCACTGAATAATGAAGAAAGGATGCATGGAAATAATAAACACAGTTTATCTGATCGTGATGGTTACACTCAATTTAGTGCTACCACCAGCTGGTAATTGGTAAATGGATGTTTGAATCAACTCAAAATTCAGAGCAGCATGAAAACATTACCAGAACATTCATTAGGAATTGCAGTTTCTTTCCCTGCTTCTAGAAGTAAACAGCATTTCTCAGCCTTTCAGAGATTTTAGTCCTAACTTGACCCTCTCAAGACTCAGCAAAAGCTTGCTGTTTCTGAAGAAGGGTTAGCACATATTTTCCTTGTCAGAGACTGGATATACCACCAGAAGATTTAAGCCCAAGCTTGTGATGCAGGTTTGAGTTGAAGAAAACTCTTCTTGCACAGTTTCAGCTGCATTTCTTGATCTCACTGCATGGGAAGAAACAGGCAGTGCCATGGAGTTGTTGCTCTGACCTATTTCAGACCTGTGTGAATGCACACACTTCCCTCCTTGGACTACAAAGAACTAAAACTGATGAGCTCAGCTTCAGGTGTCTGAGAATCATAAAGTGGAACAGATGAACTCTGTCCTAAAACACAGCACGTCATCTCAGGATTATAACCCTGTTTCCTCAGCACAAAACAGTGAGCTACCTCAATATCCACTAAGGAATCAGGAATATAAAATGTGATGAACAGGTTCCTCACAAAAGAGCTGACATCTTCAGGAGGAGGAAAAATTGTAAATTTTTCATAATACCCTCTGCTTCCAGGAAGATTTGCTCACATCTAGCTCCACTCTGCTGCTCTTCACTGAGCTGAAAAACCCAACAGAATGGTCACCAAGAAACTGTGAACTCTAGAGCAAAAGATGCTCATGTTGAGCAGCTGTGCCAGGCTGCCATATGTTTGCCTTCCTAGTCAGCACTCACCATTCCCATGAGGGTATCAGAGATCATCTGGAATGAAGAAAATTAGTATCTGTTGTTAATTATGGCCGTGGAGGCCTGGTAAAGTGCTGGCAGTACACAATATTGGTCAAAACATTAAATTTCTTGGAGATCATGAAACCAAAATAGCACTTTGACAAAACTTTTGAAAGGATTCAAATGAAATGAAAATTTACTAAAATTAAAAAAAAAAAAAACTTAGAGAAATACAGAAAGCACCTGCCTGTAGTCCAAAAGGAAAGGAAAATCCAAACCAGAGCAAATCCCAGAAGTGCAGTTAAATCATCATTTGACATGTAATGCTTTTATTAGCATCATTTGGAAAAGAACATTTTCAGTTTAGGGACTGAAATACTTTATTTTCCTCACAAAAAAAAAAAAAAAAAAAAAAAGCCTGTCATGAAAAAGTGTTTTATCAGAACTGGTTCCTGGACAAACCTACTTTGGCTGAGCAGCCCATCATGAATCTTTCCTTTAAGGAAAAAACAAAATCAAAACAAAAAACCCAAACCCAAAAAGACCAAACTAACCAACCAAAAAACAACAAAATTACTTAATTTTGGGTGTCTGGTTAGAGTGACAGTCTGATTAGGGCTACAGACCATCCCTCAGATAGGGGAGAAATCCCAAAAAAGGAACACCAACCCCCCCAGGTCAGCAAGTATCTGAATGGTCTCAGGGAGCTGCTGGTCTGCCTGATGATTTCTGGTGGTGGCTGGAACAGGTAAAAAATGCCTGCAAAGAGGCAGCAATTCTTGCATATAATTTATTATTCAAGTGTAAAAGTTTAATGTACCTGTTGGAACAATTAAAGTGTGCTCTCTAGAGCAAAATTTTCTTTTTGTCTCTGAAAACACAATGCCTCATGAATCACTAAGTGCTACAGCCAGGACCCAAACACGCATTTAATCACAAGTCGCTTGTTGCTTTGTACACCCCCAGGAGTGAGAAATAGCTTTATTATTATAATAGACACAGTTAAAGAAAGATAAAATCAGGAACCTCACACAAAACTCACTGGGCTACTGCTCACAGCTGGAAGCCTAATATGTTTAAGTGTGGCTGATCTTTAATACAATTTTTATAAGATTTTTGCAGTGCTGCTATAAAAGCCTGTGGCACAAATAATGATTGGAACAAGCAGAGCTTCCCTTCAGAAAGAACGGAATTGGCTGTGCTGCAGTTTACTTCATTTAATGTTTCAGGTGTTTATAACCTTTGCAGTTTAACTGATAGTTGTTCTGAGCTGTTGCCCAGTAACATTCAGCAGGAGGAGAGGAAAGGGGGATCAATTTCAGTGTTACCTTCAGTTATTAGGACTCTGCAGTATTTATGACCCAGGATCTCTAACTCACTGCATGGATTTAAATTGCTGTACTGTGAAATATTTGCTTTCTTTGGCTCTAATTGTGAGCATACAGCCCAACCTGTGAAAAAGAAGGCAATAATTTGTTGTAGTGATAAGGAGACAGGACTCAGTTTCTTCATGCAGAAAAGCTAATGTTTAATGCTACAGTCCATTTTTATGCATTTTTCAAAACCTTGTGTATAAATAACTCTGATTGATTCATAACTTTCTTGCCACTTAACTCATTGGTTAGAAACTGTGTCTATGCTAAGATTCTCTCTTTCTCCAGGTGTTTACATATTTTCTTTGCAGATTCTCATGGGACAAACTCCTTGTTTTTGCAGGTGCAAAAAGTTCTCTTACCAGAACAGGTTGCTGTGCTAATTATTTCTCATTCCTCTGATTCCTTCTTATGGGAACTCACAGGTTAGCTGGTAACTCAGCAGGGGAAGACCTGATTTTATAAGGTCTTTCTTTTATAAGATATTACCTGTATGCAAGAATTCTTGGCTTTGAAAAGAATTACACCACTAAACTTGTCATCTGCTGATATTAACAGTTTATTTTTCACTGCTCTTCTGCTGCTACACAAACCACAATGGCAACTGCATCTAGCAGTGTTATTTAATTCTGCTTTACTATTTCACTAGTTGGATCCATTTGAGAAGGCATAGGTAAAAAGACTGCATCTTGCCAAATACAGAGAACTGTATTCTTTGTTCTCAAAAATTACTATTTGTAGCAGAGTCACCCAAAAAGACTTCCCCTTTCCACTGAAAAGTCACATTTTGTCACAGCTAATCATTTTTGATAAATTAACCATTTAATCAAAACATCCATGCCAACTTCTTAGGATCAAGGCAGAAGAACAATTTGGCAGAGGGAAAAGGGAAAATACCATACAGACAGAAAAGGACAAAGGAGAATTTTTACGACAGTTTCAAAGCAGTTTCTGCTTGAAGAGAAAGACAGAAGAGCTTTAATGTTCATGCCATCCACACAGCAGGCTGGCTCCAGCTGCCAGACCTTGCTTGTAGCAATACTCCAGAACAAATTGTTCAATTGATAGTTCTGTAAAGCCATCCAGAGAAATGTGAAAGTCAGGGAGGACGGCTCTTCCTTTCTCACAAGTTCCCATCAGGAGGAAAGATTCTCAAAGACAAATTAGATGCTAGATACATCTCTGTAATGACAGCTTCACTGAGGTTACACGATGGCAACTCATGCAAAACAGTGAAATGGAAAGATGAAGGAAAAAATCCTCTTAACCATGAAAAACTGCTAATGCTACAAAAAGTCAGGAGTATAAGCTAACTTGTATTACTTATGTACAACTTAAACATTTAAGCCCTATTCTGACATAAAGAACTACAACAGTGTCTTTAAAACTATGATTTTTAAAAACAAATAAACTGGAGAGTCTTTTTTCATCACTGTTATCTGACAGTCCAAGGTTCACATTTCTTCAGCAACTATAGTAAAAACACTCTCCTAAACCATAAATCAGATTAATGTAAAAATCAGCACGACAAAGATATGGGGTCTTAGAAAAATAAAACATCCTGTTTGAAATATTTTGCATCACTCTGCTACTCAAAAGACACAAGTGTGATTTATGCTGGCAAATTAAACACTGCCAAGGAACATTCCCAGGTGCTGGAGCACCATCAACTACGCCATTAAATCGTAATCATGATCCACAGCACCATTTCAGCTATGGCCAACTGTCAGTGAGCCAAGTAATGGCAGAGCACAGCTCAGGAATCAACACAGGGCAGAGAGCAGCCCATAAAGCAGCCCAGATGTGGTCACACCGTTGGCACAGTCAGGGAGCTGAGTAAGAACAGGCTGTGTCAATGCAAGTGGGTCTCAGTGCCACAGAAGGGCTTTGAGCACGTTTAGTCTGCAAGCATTGCTTCAACCACTCAGAACTGACATGGGAAGCAAAATGATGCATTTCAAAATTCATCTAAGGTTTGATACTACCCTTTAGTCATCCAAGTCCACAAAGTTAAATGGCATTTAGTTTATGTGTTGTAATTTGGCAGAAAGCAGCCTAAGCTTTCTAAACAACAGTTCAGCGTTCTTCTGCTACTCCAAAGACAGTGCTTGGTTACATTCTCATCCATTGCAAATAGCACCAGCATTGGTTTATCTTCATTGCAACTAAACAACTGCAGTTCTTCAGAGAAGTGTTGATTGCAAAGGTTCTTGGAGTACATAATTTCCAGATATACAGAAATAAAATGTTTATATCCTACCACTTGTGAAATATGTAAGAATCATGAAAGCTCCATTCTCCATTCCACAGCAATGGGGAATCCACAGCTTTTTGCTGAGGTGTGAAGGAAGAGCGCAAAAGAGGAGTGAGTTTAACAGCACAGGGCTGGCTACTGAAGCTTGTCTGCTTTCACTTCCTTAAAACCTCAATTTCAGGGTTGTCTACGCAAGATCTAAGCAACTCTGACCAGTCCCTGCATTATAAACTCAGGGTTAGAGAAGGAAACAAGCATAACATAACACAAAACATTCTCCTGGACTGAATCCTTTAATAATATTCCCCATGAGAGGTCACTAGCTCCTTAAAGCCAGTGAGTTGTGAACAACATATCCATGAACTGCATGTTACAGCAAAACAGCCTGTAATCCCCCTATTAATCCTTGGCATCAGGGCACCACAGTGTAATTATAGACTGCAGCAGAATAATTTGAAAACTTTATTCCACAGGGCCATAATTAGATCCTGGTTGTAATCCTTTAATTGCCAATATCATCTAATGCATTACAGACACAGCACACAACTACACAAGCAAATGGGCTGAGAAGTTGTGCAAGAGCCACAGCAAAAGCAACAGCAGAGCCAGGGATGCAGGCTGTTAAACAAGGAACAATTAATAAACACCACAGTATACAACCTAGGAACACCAGCATTTCTACTCTCACTCTGCAGATTTGTTGCATCAGTAGTTGGTGTCCAAGAACACCTGACTAGAAAAAAACATTGAAACTACTAATAAAATCTGTCCAGAATTGTCACTGATGTCACTCAACCACCAAGAAAAGGGCAGAACTCGATTTCTAGCAATTCTTTCAAAGACATTATGAGGACTTACACTGCAGTAGATGCTGACCCAGTCCAAAATGGAGTGAAACCACAACAGACCACACACACCAGACAGCACACACCCAGCTGTCAGCTCCTCTGTGGGCCAGGGAAGTGCCCATCACCTCAGCAACACACCTTCAATTTTGTTTTAACTGATTCTAACCCAACTACACCCTGCACCCAACTGCAGATTACCAGTATAGAATTACAAGCAATACAGGTTTACCTTAAAAATATATTTCTTCTTCATACCACCTGTCAAAGGCAGTGAACAATTTTCCCTTTGTAAAAGTGGCTGCAACTATTGTCATTGCCCTACAGGGTGCTGGAAAAAAAAATAGCACAGCAAACTGCTGAAAAATTGCTTGAGAGGAACACAGCCTCCCAGTAAAACCATTCTGCTCCTTTATTTACTGATAGGAACACATGTAACAGGGCACCACTTCTTTAAATGCATCACAAACTCAAGATATATTGGAGGCAATCATTCTCATAAATACCCTCTATTTACTGACTTTTCAAATCCATATCCACTCACTTTGTTTCCTATGCAGAGAAACACCTAGCCTGACTGGCAGCTCTGTCACTTCCTTGCCTGGATTAATCTCGAACAGAAATTGAAAATGAGGGGGGGGAAATTCCTTACTGATTTTCCATATATTCATTAATAACACAAGAGACTATGGTTGTTGGGAAATGTAAAGACTTTAATTTTTGAATAGTTTAAGCAATTGGGGAGATGTAACAGATTCCTGGAATCAGAAGTAAAGCAGCACTCATCCTCAAACTAGGCCTAAGTAAGAAATAACTACTAATAAAAAGACCTTGTTATATTCACCAGCTGAACTCAAGAGGACTTAAAAGGAAATAGCAGCTGAAAAGCAGGAGAGGTGACAGGAAGCTTATTTACAGGTACTTATATGAAACCCATGCCTCTCCCCAGTATGACAGGCTTTTATTGTAATATATTGTAAAAATACAAAATCTCATTTAAACCTCTAGAAGGGTTACAAATTCTCCTTCTACTTCCCAATTTCACCTGATGGAAAGCTGAAAAATAATCCAATGTCCTGATTTAGCTTGACCTCTACCTCAGCAATAGCTGAAGGCAGCAGATGGGTTCTCAGGCTCCTCCAGAGCCTTTCACCTGCCCAGCAGGAGAGAGCTGCAAGGCACAAATACCACTTCTACAAGTGCTGCTTACAGGGGACAAAACCTCCTTCTTGAACAACGTGACAAGTGCTGGCACAGCTGAGAAAGCTGCTGAGAGCTCTGTGCTGTGAGATCACACCATGGCAGCTCCAAATGTCCCCAGGCACACGGGAACAGCTGTGCCAGCTCACACTTACCTTGCACCAGAGAAAGCTGCAGCTCACAGGAGTTCATCTTCCACAAAAACAGGCAGCAAGTGTAACAGATTGGCACAGTGAGAGCCAAGCTCTGAACAAACAAGCAGGACCACACAGGTTGTTCATTTCAACATCATCAAGGTAAAAATTTTCAGGTTGTTTGGAAGCCAAAGCAGTAGAGCAGCATCCTTCAGTATTTTTCTTGGGTGTAGTGCAGGAAGTGCAGCAGCCCCTCCTCAGCTCCCCCAATGTGTTCCACCTATAGTGCCCCAGAGACCAAAATCAGGGTGGGTATTTTTTCCTCAAACTTTGAGCCTTTAAGAATTAAATGCAGTATCTGTACATCATATCACAGAATTTTATTAACTGAACGGAGAAAGCACTGCCAAAGGATGAATTAAACAACTGCTTTTAAATGCATACATGCTAGGATGAGATTACTCATTCTCAGAATGTAATTATACTACTTTTGAAGCCCAAGTGACCATGTCAGACATGTGCACCTAAGGATTTGTCACTTATGTCAGAGCACACACACTGGTGCTAAGGTATTGTCTACGAGGCAGTGCCTAGGAAAAGGTCAGGAAGAGGCACCCAGGAACAAAGCAACCTGCCTGAAGGGGTGCAGCAGGGGCAAGACTGACATGGCAAGTAGCTGTAAGAAATGGAAAAGAACACAGAATAGTATCAATACAGGATCAATAATGCCAAAGAGAAATCTTTTCCACTGACTTTGGATCAGGCCTTGGATATTGACAGAGGAATCATCAGAGGTGAAACAGCAAGAACAAAAGTGACCACAAAAGCAAGACATGAATACATACCCTTTTCATTCTTTCTTCTATCACGTATCAGCTTGCAGAAAAGAAACCCAAGAAGATGGAAAGTTATACAAACACTCCCCTTCACTACTTTGTTTTTCTTTACCTTTTGCAAAAATGCTCTTGCTGGAGACCTGTGTATGAAAGTGAGGTAAGTGGCTATTTCAGTTTTACCTGAGCTTTCATTTTCTGTAACTATCTGAAGGCACCACACAGCACTTTTAATATCAAGCAACACTTTCCAATTAGGCTGAAGGCTGCATATCTCTGCTCAGTATCCCTGGTGGTTTTTAATAGGGTTTTTGCTTGTTCCATCTCCAACACTTGTTTGACACAACAACAATTTTTCCAGATGAGAGAGAACCCAGCAATCATAAAGAATGAATTATTTACAGAAAGATCAGTACTCCAGTACAAGTCAAGTCTTCACTAATTGTAGTTAATTGAAAGTACCACACTGAACATATGCACAGTGCTCTTCAGGTTCATAAAAGCTTCAAGTGATTTTAAATACTACTGAAAAAAGAGGGAAAGGCTCAGAAGATTGATAGCAGGAAACAATACCTTTGAGTGTGACTCAAATCAAAGTTAAAACACATCATCTGCTAACTGGCTGAGAAGGGCAGGTAATCCCTTTTTCTGATGGGCACACAGTATCATAAATCTTCAACAAAGCCAAAATCCCTGATTACAGCTGTGCAGATCAGGCTGAACTTCTTGCTGCAGTTTAGCTTACCTGAGCTCTGTCTCCATGCAGGGCCTCTACATGAGCCATGCTGATTTAGATCTCTGAAGAGCTTTTAAAAAGACATTCAGGCATTCTACAAACCAATTAAAAAAAAAACCCAAATAAACAAACCCAGGGAAATGAACAAACCAGAAGACCCAACTTAGAAACAGCAGCAAAGCTCAAGTCCAGTTTAGGTCCAGGTTCATTGTTCTACTCATAAACTTGAAGTTTATGAGTAAAGCACTCCAACAGATCATTGTGTTCAGGAAAACAGGTGGGGTGAAGTTGCCTGCAAGGTTAACACTTCAAATCATCTCACAAAAGTGTCCTGTTATCACCAGGGACAAAGCAGGATCACAACCCCTTCAACAGCTGTAAGGGCAGCAAACTTTTACCCTCACCAAGCTCCAGAAATGTATTATGTTTAGAGAGAGCACTCCTTAGGAAACCACGCTGGTGTCTAAGTGCCTGGAACTGGACTAGGTACCCTCTGGCCCTTCTTGTTTAAGAGTCTTAGCTTCAATTCCTTCCTCTGTCCAGAAGAATTCAAAGCCAAAATGCTCATTCTTAAGTTAGCACCCAAAACACAAGGAGAGGGGATCATTTACAGTGTCACTGTGGCTACGCATTAACTATTTGCAACAAATCCCTAAAATGCAACTGAAAAGGCAAACTTACCTGCCCTGAAACTCAAACTATCCCAACAGCAGAAAGAAGGGGTTAATAATTCACATTTGCATCGGTCCACTGACTAATCTCACCTTGGATTTTTTCCAGCCCAATGACTGTTTTAGACTCACAGGGTCTGTTATGTGGCAGGTATCTCCAAAAACTCGAAGATGAGGGAAATTCAGCTTCAGATCATTCAAACATCCTAAATATTCTTACTAAGTATATTTTTCATGAAGAGCAAACATGAGCACATTTCCTGGTTTGTTTTCAATGCAAGTCTTGCTCACTTTCTGAAAGTTTTTTTTTTTTTCCCCAAACAAAATGGGTGCCCATGTCTTGTGTCAGAAGTTTTTATCAAAAAATTACCTGCCTCCTGCAAATTTCAAGATGCCTTAATGCCTGGCTAGAGCTGTTTGCAAGCCACATGTAACTTCCCATGCTAAGCAAGCATTCCCTATTTTGTAGCACCATGTGAATGTGCTGGTGCCTCAGCAGCCACTTTCTCAGTGCATGAAATGTGTAATTCTTCCTCGAAAGCCTGACTTCAGGCATGCTGTGGTCATGGCTCTGCATTCTGCTGTACAGGCCAAAATTCTAAGCAGGCAGCAGTGCACTGACAAACTTGAAATGTAGACTTAAAACACAGACAAGCTGATGTGACACTGGAACAAACTGAAACAGTACACATTGTAATAAAATATCCATTTCTTTCTTCGTGAGAGGATTGGGCAAATTATGCTGCAATGTTTTTCCCCTGAGTGCTGAGCTTTAAATTCAAAACCATTCAGAAACAGGGTTGAGTCCTGCAGTTGATTTTGTTCAATTTCTAACTTGTGCTGAAGAAATAACTGCTTGCCATGTTATTTCCATGCAAGCCAAAATCAAAATTATTTGTCTTACAAAATTCTTATTTTGCTACACAAACTGTATAAAACCTCTGCTGACAGAAACAGGATAAATACCAGCAAGGACAGGGCAAGCAGGATTTCCTACTGTAACAGATTTAAACCACAGAAGAACAAAAGCTCTGTCCATAACACAAGAACAGGTACCCACCATAACAGAGTTGTTAAGCCCTGGAACACCTTGCCCAGGTGCTCAGGAACCTCCATTCACAGAAACTTGACTGGTCCTGAGCAAACAGAGAGGATTTTGAAGTGAGCCCTGCACTAAACACGAATCTGGACCAGAAATCTCCAGAGGTTCCTCTACATTCAGTGTATGTGATCCCACACAGAATGACACACAAATGCAAAGCCAACCCCATAAGATGAAGCGGGGGAGCAAATCAGGACTACCACAAACATTCATAAAGATGTTAACAGCTTTTATTTCACTGGTGCAAGGCCCAAGTGTCATCCACCACTCACCAACAGCAAAACAAAACATCATCTCCTAAAAAACAGTTTCAGAAAATTCAAAACAAAGGAACAGTGGCTATAATAAACTTCATACAATACTGTAAATCACTTTGTATCATCCAAACATGAACAGATCCATTTCTATCATACATGGCTTATTTTTCCCCAAAAAATATACCAGTGCTACTCCAATACATGCCCCACACCTGGAAATGCATAACACCATTCCATGACATTGACAGCTGTTCATGCTTAGAACTAGTCATCAACTCACCCTAGCAATATCATAAAATACAAAATGATATGAAAACCTACATTTACAAAGTACTGTCCCAATCCTGCTATCTGTTCCATTTGGGTAGGTACCTGTATCTCTTCCAACTCCCCTAAAGGCAATGTGGTATTTAGTGCTCCATTGCTAAAGGTTTGATTGCAAACTCAGGGCACAAGTGGGAAAGGTTTAGATCTTTCCACAAGCAGTAAAACACTGCCTTATTCTTCTAGATTCAGTTTCAGTAGTATTTGCACAACCTCCTAAACTGAGACTTACCTATTTTCAATTACCTCACATTTAGGAAGAAAGAAGGAAAGGCTCTGAGTAGCCAGCAGAGAAATGGCTCGTACTGAAATGACTTGGGGCTGAAAGCTGTGCTTTAGTGCACAATGGTGATCCAAATGCCTCAGAGTTAAGCACATCTTGCTTCAGTATTTACAGTCTCTGCTGCCTTCCTCTACACTGCATGAGCTTCCTCACCAGCATGGTATCAGAGATCTTATTTCCATTGGATGAGCATTATGACATGACTCCAAAAACGGGATTATGACGACAAATACTAGGCCCATACTCTTCATAGTCCTTCTTGGTGTGACATACTTGGAAAAACTCTGGCTATAAAAATATAAAACAAATCCCCCCCAAAAGCATAAGAACATAAGTAAAAAATCCCAACAAATAACATCTTGGCATTTCTGCAGACTGCAGCTTTATGACATTGGATTATATTTTGAAATATAATAAAATGAGACCAACTAATCAAGAGAAGTTTGTCTGGTCGTAAGACTGCTTTTAAGCACGGCAGTAAGAAATCCCACTTGGCAGACAGCAATTCCTCCCATTTTCCTGTACTTGCTTATCTTTTGCATTTAAGACCATCGATTTGGATTATATATTGCAGATATCCTAACTAATCTCTAGTGCTGATTTAAAGAATAAAGGCACTATATTGGAACTATCATATCCAAACTACTTTAAAATTATGTCAACTCATTATATCCTTACTTCCATTTGCCCTGTACAAATTTTACTGAGATAAAATTTGGGTAAGGATTCCAGAATGTGACACAGGCTTTCACACTGAAAAAGTTTAGAATTTAGTACTCAGATCAAATACATCCAGAATTCAACATGCAATAAAAATTAAGAATAACTCTGATGAAGACTTACTGTTGAAGCCAGCATGGAACCTCCAAACCAAACTGCATAACGCTGCATGTGATGTGTTATCACTTGAACTTCCACTGGTTTGGGCTAAGGAAAACAGTTCATATTTAGTTGGTTTTCAAACTCAACATGGTCAGAACCAGGCACCTTCAACCCTCCATTCACATCACTTATTACTCAGATATGTTCCCCCTAGGCGACAAAGTCATAAAACTCTTAATGATAATTATGATGAAGTACACAAAGTTAAATCCCTCTTGGCCTACTGCTCACACATCTCCTAGAATGAAAACCAGAACTGCACACAGTAATTTTAAGATTCCTATAAAGACGTCATATACTGCAAGGCTACCAGTGCTTTTAACAACACATAAAAATATCCTATGGACTTTATAGCCCATTTTCACTTGTGAGGTGAGAAATTTCAACTTGATTTCTCTCATTAGTCATGTAATAAATGCACTTGAAACACAGACTCACTTTTATCCGACCACCACTGAGCTCCTCACTGAGCCGCAGTCTCGCATCCACCACTCTCTTCAAATCCCTTTGCAGTCGTCGTCCAAAATCCCTGAACATGGTGGATCCTCCTGAGAGGACCACATTCTGGGCAGAAATTAAACACACGTTCAGTAAATCCATCTTCAAGCAAGTTTCCCAACAACCAACACTGCAGAGGTGACTATTTGAATTTCAGCATCATTAGGAAGCGGACAAGGCAGGTAGAACACTTTCAGCACCCCCTAAATCACAGGAAGTTCATGGCTCCCCTACTTTTCTCCTTTAAATACATTTATGTAGAATGGGTTATTACAAAGGAGTATTCCATTAAAACCATGACCTAGTACTCTTCATACACAAAGCAGCAGAAATAAGACACTACATTAAGAAGCTTCTCTAGGGATGTTCACAGCAAGCAGTTTTAGCCCTGACACTAAATAAGGCTCAAGTCTCATCATATTACATAGCTACTAAAGCTACAAAATTATCTATAAACTCTTATTTTTCTTTTTTTAATTTCCATAGTTCTTCAAAAAGGCACCACACCTTCAGAGAGAACTGCAGCACAGAGGAAGGTATGATGCCCCTTTCCTTGCTAGTCTGGCATTACTCAGTTTTTAGAGCAGAACCAAATGCCTCTCAGCCTGGACTTGTACTTGGATTCTAAACAGACATTTTAGAGTTTCCCATCCCTAATTCTGATAACATTGCAGCATCCCAGACTAACACAGAAGTCATTTCAAAGGCAGGGATTCAAAACAGGACCCCTAGAACATAACGTCAGTGGCAGCAAAAACGCAATTCATTATCAGAAAAAAGAACTCGACGTGACAAAACAGCACACGTGCCTTTGCACAGTGCTAAAATCACTCACATGCCTTTGGCACATGCCCACAAGGAGCTTGGATCAGGAGTTCATTGTACACAGGTCCAAGGATTATCTCTCAGTAACATTTTTTGACATTGCAGACCAAGTCTGTGCACATAATGAAAGAATCCCTGACCCACTGTTTTCAGCCTGCACATGGACCTGAAGACTCAAAGACATGTATAATAAGTGTTCACACTTGCAGGGTGCAGAAATGCTTGGAATTTAAGCCACATATAATAAGGGAAATCTTGTTTGTACCTTGTAACATGACAGGAAAGCTGTTTGTTTTAAATGAGAACAAAAATCCCTGTACATCATAAAAACTATTACAGTAGGAAAAACTCATTTCTTCACAGCTTCAGATTATCTACAGTATAAAAGAATGCATAACAAGGCAGGTGTGCTTTAAAGAAAAGAAGCACAAGTCCCAGTAACATTACTGAAACATTTCCAAAAGGAAAAGAGGAGGACAGAAAAGAGGAAAGGAGCCAGAAATCACAGCTGATTTTAAAGTTAAAGCAGGAGAGGGGATTCCCCCTGTTCTCCCCATACACAAGAACATCTCTTTCCCCTACATTAAAGTGGTCATGCACCCCACTTGGAAAAAGGAAATTGCTAATGGGCAAAAAAAGACAACAACCAACCTGAGTGATGAAATAGCAATTAAAAAGATGTCCTCAGAAAATATTACCTGGAGATAATGAAGTTGGCAAAGAATGCAAAAGCAGTAATTCTATTCAAAGCAAATTAAACTTCAAGCATACTCCATAAAGTGGACAATGCTCTTACTAAAAATAGATTCCAGAATAAACTCAGTAATAATATTTCGAATACATCCAAGACCAATTCATGTAACTACAGAGTTAACAGCATCATTGGGAGGATCTTTCCATCATTCCAGGGTTAGAGGCTATGAAGTTACATGTTCTTCAAATTATGATTATTCAAGTATTTCAACACACCAAAATCATTTCAACAATAACACTGCCCAAGGAGAACAGAAGCACCAAGTTATAAATGCTGAAAAGATGAGTCACTTCATCATCACATATCTGGAACAGCCAGGCTAAGCAAAATTCTGGATAGACGTAACTAGGTGACACCAACTGCATTTAGAAGATGTTTAATTATACAGTACAGTTCTCCTGCTCCCTGCACTATTGTCAGTGCCAAACCAAATCCATGCTCTCTAGTAGAAGACTTGTCAGACAGCCTTCAGCAAGTTCTCAGCTCAGTAAGTCAGGTCAGAAGCCAGGTAATCCCAATTTACAATGAAAGCAGAATCCATATCCATTCGAAACCCCTCGAACACCACACTCACCACTAACAAAGGACACAATAAAGGTGAGAAAAGATGGTCAGATTAAAACAAACAAACCCCAAAAAACAACCAAGGGGGCATCACACCCCTCCCTCCACCCTGACCTCTCAAGTATCTTCTCTAGAATAAATCTGAGTAATTCCAATAACTACTTAAAAACCATAAAAATAAAGCACACTAAATACATCTGTGGAGAAAGCTTACTAGTGATTTTTGAGTTTTCAGCTTGTCAGAGAATCTTCTGGCCTCCCAGAGAAAGACACCAAAGAAGTTACACTTTAAGTATCTGTTTCCAGCTGATTCCTTTAAAGAAGACTTCTTCTGATCTTACTCTGCTCAAACCCACTTCAGCTCGTTTAACAGCTCCAAGCAGTCCACACGTTTCTCAAGCTAACACCAATTATCATACCTGTTGATGGAAAGAACCTCCAGCTGGTTTTCACTTTTATAGCTAACTGGCTGAACATTTAAGTTGTTTTGAAAGAACGTGTTCCCTTAGCAGAGAGGGACAAAGCCCCTTCACACACCTGAAAAAGTTAACCACAACAAGCAAATGAATGGAAGTAGGCTATTTCTGGAAAGAGACCAGGGAGTGGACACCAATCACAGAATCATTCAGGGTGGAAAAGACCTCTAAGATCATCAAGATCACTTAAGAGGGCTGGCAAGAAATTTCTACCTTCTCATCTGCTCCTTTTGCTTCTCATATGAACTCAGTGGTACTGAGTTTCTCCTTGTACCATCTCTGGTATTATGCCTATACAATGTAACACTGCAGAGATATGAAATCACCCAACAAAGCAACCCAGCTCCTGCCACAGAAATCTCTGACTAAATGAAGCTCACATAAAAATTCCAAAGAGTGAAATTAGCTCCAGAAGAACTCAGCACTACCAAACACAAGGTGCTGAACTGGTTTGTGCATCTTCACGCTGCACTGTGGTGTGAGCACACTCTCAGCTGGACACATCAGACTCTGCAGCACCAAAGTGAAAAGCATCCATGCTTTTCTGGCAAGTAAGAACAAAACATCCCATTTTCCCTTTTTTCCAGCTGACAGCCTAAATGAAAGTTAACATGACGTGACCAGACCACCAGAGACATGTAATGAGATCAATATATGACTGTTAATAAAAATTATTATGGGTAAAACCAGGAAGGTTCCTAAGATGAAGCCAAGCACTTCATTAGCAAGTGAATCAATTAAGCTACATGTCTCTGTTAATTTGGTTTGAACACGGCACTATTTGACAACACAGTATGGAAAGTATAAGGATAAGTATTTTTCATACCAAACAATAAATACAGCACAAAGAAGTAATTTATTGTGAGAAACACTATTTTAAAAATACATTTACTTCTAATAATAAAGAAACAATTTCTTTTTCCTTAAAATCATGAATTGAATGTTCATTTCACATTTCAAGTCACAACAAGAGATTTCAGCATGACTTATGGTGGTGCCATTCTGCATAAATATGCCTCATACATAAAGGAACCAGAAAATCCTGCAGATGCACTGAGCTATTGTTAAACCAACTAGCAGAAATAATCTTACTGATTTATTTACAGCTGTGATAGGAATAAGCTGGGCTTCTCCTCAGTCCTCCTGTGCTACAATGACAGAGTCAGTCTCTTGGGGTTTTCATTAAAAGACCACAGGAATACTGCAGTATTCAGCAGGAATGCTGTTCCTTTCCCAGGTCCTGCCATGGTGCCAGCAGATGCCATGGCCTGGCAGCCTTTCCACCCTTCCCTCACCCCAGAGCCTGCCCACTCTGCTCTGGGCCAGTATCAGGGAATTCCTGTGGTGCTGGAGCACAGATCAGCAAAGCCAGTCCTACAGTGCCATCTACCCTCCATGCTGTGCAGCTGGAGCTGCTCTCTCACCAGGTGTTTCTCTTCACCAGCAGCTGAAGTCAGAAGTGCTGTCAGGGGGTTTTCACCATCCTGTCAGCCCCTGCACCCAGGATCTTTCCAGTGTTTGAGCACGGGCTCTTGTGAGTTTAACTTGCTCAGTGAACACTGACACAACAAGCACAGCCCAAGTCTTAAATGCAGCAACGAGCTTGACTTTACCATTTCACTAAGTTTTCATTTTGAGAGAGACTAATCTGAGTCCACAACAGCTGCACACCCAGCTGAGAAGCCACCTTCTCTAAGGAAAAGAGCCCATTTGCCATGCACCTGTGTTTCCACAGAAAACCTGGATAACACCACATTTACCAATATCCTACAGTCCCTCACCTCATGCAGAATTTTCAACTTGAGAAATTGGCTTAAAAGTTTGAGGTCAAGGTTGTTGTAATTTCATTCAGCATGATCTGAATCATGAATGGTTAAGCATGCTTGGCTAGGACCTTTCAGAGATATTTCTGACAGAATTTACCTGGCTTCAGATGTAATTTATTTTATATTCTTTCTTTCAGGTATTTGTGCTAAAAAAAAAGCAGAGAAAAGTGGAAAGAAATAAATTGCTGGGACAGTCAGTGACCCTACACTTTATTCTTTGTACTGGGAGAAGGCAAGGACCTCAGAACTGTCAATATTATTCTCATTTAACTCTGGAAGTACCTGGGGAGAGACTCTGGATAAGGAAAAAGAAAGATCAAGTAGAGCGTGCAATAGAAGTGATCATTTCTGAACCTGTTACTAACAAAAAATACTGTTTATTAGGATAGCAAGCAGTTTTTTAAACTTTTCAAAGCCCTTTGTCCACCTCTGAAGTTATTATAACTACACTCAGGAGTGTTAGTTTTGGCACCTAGTGTTTTTTGATACTAAGTGCCAAAAACTCATGTCCTAACTGACAAATGTTAGGACGAGTTTCAGAGAACATTCACGTTGAAAAGAGACTTTTAAATACCAACTAATGCTGAAAACATTCCAAACCAGCATCTGCTGTGGCTGTACCACAGGAGCAGATGTTCAGTACTGATCCAAGCTGGGTGTGCAGTAGTTATAAAGAGTTTACTCGTGTGCTCACAGGAATCTGAAAGCTGGGGAAGAGTCTCATTTTTGTGCAGACCACAGCCCCCATCATGCTACTGCACTCTCCCTGTAATTTCTCTCCATTTCTGAGATATCAGTTACACTATGTATTAATATAATTATAAAGTAAGTACAAGGAAAGGTTGTGGAACAATATTTTAAGAAAAAAGGAAGTTAAGAAATTCTCAAAAACATAGAACTAGATGAACTATACACCATTATTCCCAGAGAACTCTAAGGGTGATGGAATGTCTCACTGAGCCCCACAAATGCAGGATTTTTAGCTGCATGCAGGATAGGTCATTTTTCAGTGGAATTCAACACACAGGAATGATCAACATAGCCAGGATGCCAAATTGTTCCATCCATATGGTAACATCCAAAAATTATCTCCTCTGTCATTTCTCATTTCATTTGAGCACTGATTTTAAATTTCAATTTGCTTTCTGAAGCACTGAGTTTGCAAAAAAAAAAAAAAAAAGTAAATAATAAACCCACCAAAACCACCTCATTTCTTCAAATTTCAATGCATGTCCCCTGGTTTCAAACCCATACATATCTTTTCCTGTTTTAGCAGAAAGCAATTCATCCCAAGCAATCCAGAACTCTCAACTCTGTGTTAGAGAATACAAATCAGTTTTTCCAAGCAATCACATTAAGAAGATGTAATCATGGGAATTAAGAGAGTGCCTTGCTGGCAATCATTATACAATTAAAAAAGGCTTCATCATGAGTGAAAGGATGTTT
The DNA here is from genome assembly GCA_003676055.1 of Chloebia gouldiae. Taxonomy (NCBI): domain Eukaryota; kingdom Metazoa; phylum Chordata; class Aves; order Passeriformes; family Passeridae; genus Chloebia; species Chloebia gouldiae. Next base: position 5,151,716 of record QUSF01000003.1, on the reverse strand, counting down.
GTGCTTGGTATTGAACTGCTGCAGGTTATGGGATCTTGTGGAGGCACAGAGAAGCTGACTTCAGTTGTGGGGTGGATTTCCAGGGGTGCATCTCCCCCACTTCAGGCCCCAGTGGGATCTGAGAAATGCTCATTAGGCTTCAGCCCTGACACTCAAACTGTGGCAAGGATGGGAAAGTACTGTGATTAAAGCCCACTCTAACTGTGCTGTAAACAGCTGTCCAAAGTGGAATTCTTTTGAGCTCTCAATTCCCAGAAAATAAGGGGCTCATGTGTATGTCTCAAACACCAATAATTAAATGTCTGTGGAGCCAATCAAGGAGTGTTGGTAACAGCAGACAAGGCTTGCTGGTAATAACCAGGGACTATTGGTATTAACACACTGTGAGAAGAACAGGATTTGGCTGGAAAAGAGGGGCCAGGCACACATAGGGCATTTGTCTGTGGGAGCAAACCACTACACGGTACAAGGAATGAGTGGAGGAAGTTGGCATGGACCACAGGGTGGGATTGCTACCCCCAAAAGCCCCCAAAGCCCTCCAACCCACTTCCTGAAAGGCCTGATAGAACAGACTCCACATGGTAACTAATTTACATGGAAAGCAAGAAACCTGTATTTGGGGCAGAGAAACCTCTCCATAAAAAGGTGCCCCAAGCCCACAGGGTGCCCCAGGACCCTGGACATGTCATTGGCCAGACTCATGCAGTTGGATCAACACTGAAATCAGGACTGGTGCTCCCTTTTTCTCTCTTTCTTTAATTCATCTCTCCCTCTTTAATTCCTCTCTTCCCTTTCACCCTACCCTTTACCCAAAACCTACTGCTGTGTGCTTAGATAGTAGGTCAGGGATTAACAGAACAATTTCCATGCCAAATGTGTAATTTATTAATAAAACTTTCAGACTCTCTGACTTGTGTAATTTCTTTTGACCAATGAGCATTTACAAATCTTAGATGCTTTCTCCCCTTTAGGCTGGGTTGTCACACATCTGGCTAAAGAAGTCTTATCAAGGTTCTACTGGTCCAAACATCAACACAAGGTAAGGTAACCGGCCTTGTGAGAGAGATGTTGATCAGATTAGGAAACAGGGATACTGGCAGTAAAACTCAGAAATACCACAGGACTCCAAAAGATGGGTTGTGGAACAATGACTCAAAGGCTACATACCACATAAAACCTGCAGTAAGAGTACTGTTAGGTATTTTCTGCAGAAACACTGAGGAAGAATCCAAACACATTTGATGGACACTCAGCTCCAAAGCACAGGCCCTTGGCTGGCCTCCACTCAGCACCATGGGCAAGTGAAACTGATAAACCTCAGAGAGAAAGTATCAGTGGAGTATTTCTGCATCCATACACTCTTTTAAACAATAAGAGATGCTCGTGATTTTGAAGTGACCTTGCTTTAAAGAAGATAGCAGCTATTACCATTAATAACTACAGGCATCTCTCAGTACATTCCACAGGTAATTGTGAAACATTATTTTAATTAAGCAAGTATAATGAAAAACAGAAAAAGAAAAAACAAAGTCTCAATCAGTGGCAAGCCAAGGGAAAGTTATTTGTCTACTGATTATGATGAGCCAGAAGTAACTTAACCTAAAATTTTAAACACCACTTTCTAATCAGTACCAAACCCTACCCTACCAAGGAAAGAATCTTTTGCTCTGAGGAAGCTTTGGTCTTTCAGATAAAAAGCAGAGATTCCTAACCTCAACCTCACACTAAGGGGCTCCGAAGCCCTGCTGCTACCTAAGCTTGAAGTCTTTAAAGACATCTACTGCAGAACTGACATATTAATCTGTTAAACAGTTCAACTTCCCCTTTTATCCTGCCCCACAGATCTGCTCTGGAGAGCTACATCTTATTCTAGATTACAGAGAGTGTTTACCAGGCAAGGAGAAGACTGTAAAATTTTAATAGTTACAAATATATCCTGAGACATTACTTAGCTGGAACTCAATGTTCATTCTACCAGGTGAGAAACACTACCACCTTTAGCACAAAAATCTCTGTGTGCTATAGATTTATGCTGTTATTTCCAAAATTGTATTACTACTACACAAGCAGAAAAAAGGGAACCATGGGATGTGTGATGTGCTGCCAATACAGACAAAGCTTACCACGGACTATGCATGTCAGTACCTTACTTTTCACTCCTTAAACAATCAGAAACTGAAAATACTCTCTGGACTACACCCTGGGTTTTAGCAGGCTTAAGCTGGCCTAATTGTTCTCTCCTTAAATATTTTCAGTTTTCATGTACTTTGTAAATGATGCAGAACTGACTAAACTGCAGAGAAAGGGCAGGTACAAGACATGACTATGGAAAAGAATACTGGAAACCCCTACTTAATAATGCAGGGGAAGGAGAGTAGTGAGAAGGGTAAGACCACAGTATAACCCTAAAAATGGGCAAAACCAAAAGTCCTTCATGCACATTACATGTCAGATTCACATTACAAATGTCAGATACAAATAACATCCCTCTGCCACAGCTCCTCAGGGACAATACTTACCTATGTACTGAGCCTTTACAGAAACTTTTCCTTCAAAACTAAAAAACAGTGAATATCTACTGGCATTTCTAAGTGGCACTTTGTTTAATTTCTATCCAAAGTTCACATTCCTCATCGTGGAGGAAGTGGTAGCCATGCACATGCTGCTGATCATGGTGCTGGTATTTAATCCTGAAATAAATGACATGAAGCTTACAGGAGAAAGGCCATACCTTGTATAATGGCCGCCGGACATCAATGGGACAGTTCTGTATGACCTCATCAACTACATCCGAAATGGATTCCATGAAATCAGGGTTAGCAAACTGAAATGAAACAGAACAGGCATTAGGTTTTTCCTCCAAAGAACAGAGAAATAAAAAAGACCAAAATAAGACTGTGGAGAGACTTTAAAATAGGGGACGAGTGGGAGTTGCAAGTCTTGCTCATCATTTATTCTACATTAAAACAAACACCTCTCTGCAAGGGAAATGAGAATTTCTTTTTTTCCTGCCAAGAAACTCAGATTGTCTTCCTTGGTCAGAAATTCACTATTTACAATTTATGCACTATGCACTTTTATTGCCTGCAAGATGAGTCTGAGTTTTCCTGAAATATTAAACACACTGTTACCACTCACTGTTGTCCTGCCTTTCCTTTTAAGTGAGATTAAAAACACCAGGGTGCAAATCAGAATGTTTCCCTGCAAAAAGATCTTAATGTTACTAAAATACTTCAGTTGAATTCCCATCAAAAAGTCAGATTTTTTTTCCCAAGCCCAGGAAGTACCTAACATTCAAAAAAGTTTAATTAGTCTAAGGTTTTGAGTGAAAGCCCCCATCAATGCAAACATGGACACAATGCTAATGTAAATTTCTTCATTTATAAAACTAGAGAGTTAAGAGTTGCTAACATCAACTTTAAAGAAAAAAACTGATAATAGCCCATTTTTTTTTCCTTTCAGAAGGTAAACTCTAAAAAATTAAATTAATTACTGACACATAATAATATATTATTCTAGATATATTATAAGCTTTTGTGTAGAAGTACATGGGATTTACACTCAAAACAAGATGTGGTATCTACATGGATGAACAAATAAAAATAGTCAAGCATAACAAGTGTACACTAAACTGATAGAAAATTAGCAAAGGAAGTTGGCTTGGAGCTCAGGAGCCCTAAGAATGACGGGGGCACTTCCCAAGAATTCAAACTAACTTCCACAGTAAGAATTAATCACGCAATAAGCAAAAAAATGAAGCCACATAAACCAAAAGAGAAGCTGCTGCACACTGAGTTTTCATCTGAATGAACTAGACCCTGAAAACTCCTGAGCTCTCCATAAAGATACTGATAAAACAGCAGGTAAAAAGGAATGAGTAGAAATGAGAGGTAGGGTATAACATCATCCCAGAACAGGGACAACAGAACTGAATGTAAAGTTGCAGTCTGCCAGCCAATATGATATGGTTGGAGAACAGCAAATAAAATCTCTAATTTAAAAACTAGAGAAATAATCTGGATAGCCACAAACCCCAAGACCTAACTTCAGGAGTATTAAAGACTTCAGAACAAATTATGTAAACTGAGAATAGTTAAAGATTACAAGACAGCTCTACCAAAGGCAGCTCTTACCTAGCTAAGCTGCTACACTTTCAAGTGAGGAGTTAATGAAACACAACAAGAAATTCTCTTTGGATGCAGTACACATCATCTATTATGTTTTTCTTGTCTAAGAAGTCAGTTCAGGTTTGGGTGGTTTTTTTCAATACAGAGTCAAGAAACTACCAAGAAATGAAAAAAATGGAAATTGTCCTTTATCCCATTCCCAAGAGTCTTTTTAGAGACTATGGAAAAAGAAACTCTCAAAATTATGTCTGACATGGGATTCAGTGCTTCTCTGTTAAATCACATTGGTAAACAGCAGGGAAGAAAAACTACTTAGTCCAGAGATTTAATACTGGCAGAAGATCAGATGGCTGCAAACGGACCACAGAAGATTAAAGCTGGAATTCAGACAAAAGGTGGCAGAGAGAAGCTTTTTAATATTCTTCCAAGGAGGACGGTAGAAAAACGGAAACTTCACCAGTGTTGATGTGGATTTTAATAAAAGTTTTTACCAGTATTACAGTCTATGGGTGCCTGAAAAAATTCAGCTAAATGTGCAGGAATGGAGAGACCTGTATTAAAATCTGACTCCTTCCTCTCAACAAAATCCTGAAACTCATTCAAACTGAACTATCAAAAATCAGGGAGATGAGGTACAGTAATCTTTCCCAGAATTGTACATACTACTTGTGACCAAACCAAGAGAGATTTCAATAGTCTTCCTTCAAGGCTAAATTTATCATCCATGCCTTACAAACAGTATCAAAAGTCTGCATCCAATATTTAGAATATCATCAAGGCCATGCTTAGTACTGCCCAAAGGGATTGGCAGCAAAGTATAAAGGCAGACTTGTTTAAAATGCTGCTGAAAGGAAGAGGAAAATGCTATATAGAATCTGTGAAATGAAACAATTAATCCTCAAGTTCCGATAGAAACAGGAACAGAAGAGAGTGTTTAAAACAGAAGATGTTTTAAACATTAGACTGGACATGACAAGAACACTTTTCTGCTGTGCTGACCTTACCTGTGAGTGCACCTGGCTCCTGTTCTGGGGACTCGCTGGCCCCTCACTGCCACGGGATGGCGCCCAGGCACCGGGAATGGTACAACTCAGCACAGCTATTCCCTGCTCTTACCTCGGGATGGAAGAAGATTTCTGGCCCGAGGAACCTCTCGTAACCAACATCTATAACAAACTTGGTTTTGTTGATGGCGTTGATGCCCGTGTATTGTTTGATCCACCTGCGAGAGTCCCCATCGTACTTGGCAAATTCCTTCACTATGTCGGGGCAAATGTAACAGTACTTCTCCTGTTGAGAAACAGCAGGCATTAAAAATAGCTGAAATCTTTAGTACATCAGGGAATTGAAGTGCAACACAATTAGAAAAGAAAAATGTGAGCATTTTTACAGATGGAAGTGTTCAAGGGACTTTCCCACCCAAATCACTACTGAAGCCTCAGCCCCACAGGCACGAGGCCCATTTGCTTCCAAAGGGCTGCACACACTGACTCAGCTACATTTGCCTCTCTCAAAATGAAAACATCCCCAGCACTAGGTCTGTGACAATAAAGAATTTCAAGGGCAAGCTTTCACTGCAAGAGCAGGCATACACAATCACCCTTTTTTTTTTTTTTTAAATAAGTTCTATTACAAAGCAAGTTCTAAACAATTCCAAAGTTGAAAATGCTGATTTAATCTGCGGAACATACTCACTCCAAGCAGCCAAGCACTAATATTTTCTTCCTCTTTCTCCTTCCCCCACACTTGATGGGATAAACCACCAGAAGCTGGTGTAATTATAACACACTACCTACATCTGCATTTTTAAGAGAGCCACTGGCAACTTGCTAGAGCCAAAACATCAGCTCACAGAGACTTACTATGTATTTATTAAGAGATAAAGGAGGATGTACCTTTATGGCTTTTGCTGTCTCCAGAGATTGTTCAGGAGGAATTCCTACCTCCCTTTCCCTTAGAAGCTGTTGAATAAAGTAAGTAATATCTCTACCTGCAATAGGAATATGTTTGATGCAACTTCCAATTACATAGCCTTCTGCCTATGTAGGAGGAGAGGAAAAGACATATTTAAGGGGAATACATATTGTGTATCAATAATTAACATTCATTTTTATAATACTCTGATTTTCTATTAAAAGTAAAATCTTGAAACTGTAAAAATCACTCTAAAAACGTGCACTCCACTGCAAGGTGGCTATCACTTTTATTTAAAGACCTTGATTACCACATATAAACAGATATTGACTAACAGATACACAAGTGATAAACATATCAGTCAGATCTGTACATATTAGTCAGATCTGATGATTCCTTTATGGCATCATCAGAAAAGCAACGTACTACCTGTGTTCTGTTTGAGAGTGAAAAATTAATAGAACAAAGTATAAAATTAAATTTCTCAGACAAGAAAAATCACATAGTAATAGAAAACTCAAACAGAAGTAGGATCTTACAATAAGCACAACAAAACCAAGAAATCTACTTGCAGAATTTTTTTTAGGATGCATTTACTGAAAACACTGATATTGCTAAGCCACATTATTTCTTCCCTTGCTTTGTTTTACACCTTTCAGAGTTTCATGCAGTAAATGCTGTTTGTTCTCAGCACTGCCCATATGACAAAACACTGAGAAGATCAAGATAACACCAAAATGCAAGATGAAGTTAAAGGGAATCAAATTTTAATTTCTAATACACCTGATCATTCAAGGACACAGTATGGTTCAAAAATACACAAAATAACATCAATGGATGTCAGTAGGCACAGATAACTCTATTTTTAACATCCTCACATAACTGAACTGATGAGATTGATTATGTATAAGAACAGGTACTTATACAAATTTGTAGTTGTTTCCACAAAAGCAGAGTAGAAACAATAAAATACAATAAACCATATAAAAAGCACACATTACCAGATATATTAAAGTCAGAATGCAGGGTGTCAAAAAAATTAGGACATTTCTTTTCAAATACTTTTGGCATGCGAGACATAAACCTATAATAATCATAATCACCCATATATAACCCAAAAAGCCACTGATATTTAAGAAAACTGAGGAATCACAGTAAAAGAAGTTAAGTTTTTACATAGAAATAGCCTTTTAAAAGCTGGATTGATGGTTCCTTATTTTCTTGTGGTCTTCAATTAATACAAAATGGAATACATACGTTTGCAAGGAAAGAAGACCCAGCCAACACTAAAACTTTTAAAATAAGGCTTCATTTGGCGCTTCTTATTTAAATTTACAGTAAACAAACCCTGTCCAAAGCAGTGCTGATTTCAAAGTGCATCCTGCTCCTTACCACGGGGATCACGTGGGTCACTCCGTCACCGCTGTCGATGACAATCCCAGTCAGAGTCCGCTCCCCAACCTGCCGCGACGTCCAGGAGGCAGCTAAGGCCAGCACTGCCTACAGCACACAGAGTTTATGCTTAGAAGCAGCCAGAGTGGTCTAATTTACACTCTCAAAAAGTACTGTTTCAAACATTTTACACACGTGCCAAAGACAGACCAAAATACTGCAGTTGTTTTCTACTTTAGAAGAATGCATTAACTTTGTTCACCTGCACAGCAATGTAAAGTCCTGGGATGTTAAATGATTCAAACATGATTTCTGCAAGGTATTCTCTGTTTTCTGGTGTGTTCAGTGGAGGCTCTGTCTGCAAAAACAAAGAGTTTTGAAAAAGCACCTCAATAGGATCCTGCCTTGATTAGTTTGGTACCAAACTTTTGGTAATCAAACTTTTAAAATCCTCAGTGCATTCAAAATAAAATATTTCAAACAGAATTTAAACAGTGTTTGAAGATTTTCAAAAGCAGTAGCTGACCTACAGTAGCCTGCATCACAAAACTAACAGAATATAGTTATAATGCAGCTTTAAAGATTAGTTTTCTCCTCCCAACCCAAACCCTGTTATTGCTAGAGAAATAAGATATACAGAGAAAAATCTTCCAGCAGAGCTACTTGTGCTTAGAATGGTATTTGGATTTCCTCTAACAAGACTATTTCCTTACCAGGCCTCATTAACTCACCATTAAAAAATAGTGATCTTCAGGTTCAGCTCTAAGGTACTTAAAAATGACTTGCTCCATGAACCTCTCCATGAGGTCCCAGTCTTCAACAATTCCATGTCGGATAGGCCACTGCAACAGCAAAACGTGTCAGCACTGGATCATGCAAGGACAAAGAAAGCCAGCAACGGGAACAGTCTGACACCTCATCTCCCAGGCATCTCATCAAACCCACCCTGACTTCCATTCAGAAGCACAATTCAAGGTTACCCCCTGCTCCCAGGTACTTCCAAGCCCAATTCTACCTTGCAGGACTAGCAGCCAGCATCCAGACTCTATTCCTGTTAAGTCTGTTGCAGAACTGTGTTTTAATCTCTTTTTGTATAAATTTTATCACTTAAAAAGTTGAGAATCGTACTTGGCTTCAATATGCCTTTCCATATTATAAAAAGAAATAAAGACCATATAGGCTATATATTTTCCACCTAAAATTTCTGGCAGGGTTGGTGTTTACATTTTCTTCAATGTTAAGAACACAGCTGACATTTAAGTAACACAGAAGGATGTATAAAATATGATTTTTTTCCACATAGGTCATAAGCCAGTAACGCTTTTTAAGTACAAGAAGTCCTTTACTAGGGTATGGAAAACATGATTCACAGAAAAGCTGTATTGAAGACAGCCTTTCACAAAACAATTGTGACTTTCCCTGAAGCAAAAGTATCCAACACATTTCCCAGTTTGTATGCCATGTCAAAAGGGCACACTTTTAGCAAGAATTTAAATATTCAGTGTATATGACTATTTTAATAGCTCAGAATTTTGAAAACTGAACAGCTGCACTATATCAATGAATATTTACACAAACACCAACCACACAAGACAGCACCAGTAAAACAGATATCTAAAAAAGGGTAAAGCCATGAACCAAATCATGCAGTTTTTTAAAAGCAATAAAAATACTTTACAAAAAATGCAAACATGTTTTGAATATCCAGAAGTCCTAGCACATTTTATCATACAAATCTGAGACTTGGGAAAGGCTGTCAAAGTCTCCTGAATGCTCACCTTTGTAGCATAGGTAGGTTTATCTATGGCTTCATCTCCTATGAAAAAGTCCAGATCATCAACACCTTTCATTACCCTCCTCTGAGCCTGGTCCCCCACTTTGGCTGACTCTCGGATTGCAATACCTTAAAATAAACCCAAAAAAACAAATAAAAACAAAATGAAAACAGCTAAATGCCAAGTGATGAATGTTTGTTTACGTAAAGATTCTTTTCCAGAAATAAAAGTTGGGATATAAAAAGTAGCAATTATGTAAGTGATCTACTGACAAGCCAATAGAGACAAGTTCATTCTCACTGCATCCTGCAGGATTCTGGTCACCCATCTCTCATTATTTGTACATAGTAATTCACAGAAAATACCCAAAATGCATTTTGTTACAGACTACAGCAGTCACTAAACCTGTACAAGTGCAGCATTCTAGTAAGCAACGTGATTTTCTGAGTTCCAACTCTAGAATAAGGAGGAAGAGCACAGGAAAAGAAGAAAATAAACTGTGTATTCAAAAATAAGTCTTTGAGTCACTATCCTGGTTGGTGAGAAAGAAGAAAGAAGGAGGGGAGAAATCAATTTTCAGGGCTACAGAGAAATCTCTGGAGACACTTATGCTTCCCATTAGTAGCCTTCAACTATCACTAAAATTATTAGATGATGACTGCTGTAGGCAAGAAGATGAGACAGCAAAAATCAAATCTGGGGCAAGCTAAAAATAAAAAGGGAATGAAGTACTGCTAAAATGTAACCTTGTTTATATAGTTTTCTTTTAATAGGTCATAATCAGGGTCTAAATAACATATAGCAGAAAATGCAGAGTAGGCAGGCATCGTCCACAAACAAACCAAATACTACTAGCACCAAAAAATTACTCACAGGCAAACAATTCTTTTGGAAAAACATCTACCCCCCAACAGGTTTATAATTGTATAAAACAGGATTTATAGCAAATTCACAGGAAATCCCTGCCATTCCACTTCTTTAACATAAGACATTTAAATCTTTAACAGTGGTTTAAGTTTCAAATTTTGCAATACTTAAAATAGAGAGACTGTAAGCCGTACTGCAGCTACACCTGGTGAAGAACATGTGTCCACTTCTTTGGCCATCAATTACCTTTTTAATTTCCTTATCTTTGTATTTTCTCCCATGAGTAGCTACAAGGTTGTCTAGATGCATTAATAAGCAGTTAATTGGCAAAGTTTACAAAATGTAAAAAGCAGTGTTTAATGTAAATGGAGGTAACAGATGCCATTATAAATGGAAATACATAAGTACTACTATTTGTATAGATATATATACACAGCATTTCAGAAAAACTATTAAGATGTCAATTAAAATCAAGAACACCAGAAAAGTGTAACATTTTAAATAAGTTTAACACAAGTTTAACAAAAAGAATTAAAGAGTAAATCTGTTCAACAAAAGCATGTTAAATGTGCAAGAACATTTTAATTGGTAAACACACACCCAAAAGGAACATTTTCTAATAGGAACAACTTTTTTGAATATTAAACTGTCTACAGTCCCAGACAATGTAAATAAGGCAGACACCACCTGCACTTTAGTATTTAATTTGATTGGGAGCCTTCCCCCAGATTATCCAGGCTGTAACCATGGTGTCAGGTAGACAGGAGGTAAATTGCATTCTGTCTACTCAAGAGTCCTGGCCAAAAAATAATGGAGATAAAAAGGAAATTGGACTGGAGTTCTCTTCATCTTTGTCATAGCAACCAAGAGCTGGTTTAATGAGCAACAGTCCTAGCTAACTGCAGACAAGGAGCTCTGTTTAGCTGCACTCCAGCCAAAGATGCCAACAAGTGAATATCACTTCCCAGATGGACACGGGACTACCATGGCTGAGTTGGGAGCTGGAAGCACATCATTTAATCCTCAAAGTGCTCAGTGACAGCAGTGTATGTAACAATTTGGAGGGACAAAAGAAATCAACTCACATGATGGGATAATGAACTGAGGTTCTGTATTTCCTGCATAGCCAAGCTTTGTATACCTAGGGAAATTAAAAAAAAAAATATTATCAGGTCATTAGATGCACTTAAGATGTAAAAACATGAAGAAAAAATACTTTCAATCCACTCCACTTCTTAAAGTGAAGGTGAAACATGCATCACACGCCACATCCACATTTTCTGGGTTATGCTTTCAAGTATCATGCTGCTGATAAGAAAATTCAGTAGTAAATACTTTAGGTGTTAATTTATTTTTCAGACAACTTCAGCTTATAAATTTTGCTAGTGTTATTCAGAACTACCAAGTCTGAAAACTCAACTCTTGCTTTTTCCATCTTGTTGACCTGCTATGAGAAAGGACAGGTGGGTCACACTGCACCCTTTGGGAAAAATGAGGGCAATACAGATTTTACCCTTTAATTACCATGACCCAAGAGAGCCCTAGACTTTGTGTATTTGTTTAATATTCTCAAATACAGGGAAAAAAAGAAATAATACAGTGTCACAAGTATAAACCACAGGAGAGAACTCTTGTTACAATCCTGATACAATTCCCTTTCAGGCCTTGAACAAACCACTCACTTTGTCACAGGTGTATTATCTGTGTGTGATAAAAGACCAATACTGCACCAAAGCAAGCCTGCACTGATGAAATGCTTTAAAAATGGGTAGCAGATGGTACAAAACATTGATATTTCTTTCAATATGCATATAAGATCTATTTTAACAATTAAAGACTTGAAGGGAAAACGAAGGGGGAATAAAAAAAAAAAATTTTTATATAAAACTTAAGAATTTCTACAGGTGTTAGTGACTGCAAGCTACTCCAGGTATTTAGCAACTAGAAATAATTAACATCCCAGACTATGAAAAATTCCTAGCTCTACTGCCTAGGGAGAAAAAAAAGAAAAACCCCACAATGACAACAAAACCCATGTCAGAAACAGTGTTAAAAGAAAAAACAACCCAACTAAATTGATTGAATGCTTGCAGAGACTGATGTCATTCTTGAATATTGCCATTAGCTTGAAACAGAAGTACAGCAGCAGCAGGATTTGAGGGAATCAGCATTGTCCACATCATTTTTACACAAAAAAACCTAAAGCCGTGATATTATTAAATGAGACCAATCCCAGTCTAGGTCCTAAAGTGGATTTAAAGTCTTTGTCCGCATCCTGCTCTCAATATTTGCAAATAATACTATGTCATGGCCAAAGCAGACGTTTGCATCTTCATTAGCAGCTTGAAAAGTAGGTTCCTCTTTACAGATTATTTGGTATAAAAATACTCATTAAGTATCAGACTTTTCTTAGATAAAGGAATTAATCTAAATTGAATTATCAATGACCTTGGACTTAAATATTTGTATTACAACTTCTCTTCAAAGCTGTAGCTTCAATAGACTTCAAACAATAGTTAAAAAGCCATTCCCCCCAAGGCTAAAAAGACAAGGACTGTGTTTTGCAGGCAAGGGTTTGTTGGGTTTTTAATCATCATTACAGACATATGCTTTCAGTCAAATCCAAATTGTTTATGCACACTTGCTGTGGCTCTCAGAAAAACATAATCAGGATGTTAAATTAGACTGACTGTAAAGAAGGACATTACTAGTAAAAATTCTTTTTATGATTATTATTGCATAGATTCTTTACATTTTAGAATGAGGCCTACCCTAGGGAATATTGTTAAAACATAACAAGCAACAACAGGAGTTCCACTGGGATTTAAGACCAGTACAGGCCACTTCCTCTTATTTTTCTCTCCGAAATGAATCATGACTAAATGAACATAATGAAAAGCAAGGAAATAATTTATTTTTGTTTAAAGGACACAGCTTCAAGACTTAGAAATGACAATTAGGCAGAAATATCATGAAAAAATGCCTTTCAAGCCTCAGTGACAAAAACCAAAGACAATATCTACCTACACATACATGTAAATACATACATATATTTTTCATGCAATTTTTATATATCTGTGTGCATGAATAAATTAAAAGGTTCCTGCAGTCTAACCAGAACTCATTTCTTAAACTAAAGTCTGGCCAAGAGGTGAGTTCAGTTTGCCATCTTTTCCCCCTCAACACACATGCTAAACTCACACCCACTCACAGCATTAAAAAAAGAAAGCACTCTCTAAAAGTCAATTGGGGCTACCAGTCTGCAAGAGCTTTACCTTCCCTCTCTAGAATGGATCAGATCCCCCTACCAGGGTAATCTGTAAAATTACCAAACCCCTACAGCTCAGTATTTTACAGATTCATTTTTAACCTGGCTTAATTCTCCTACTGAAAAAACTACCAAATAAGTTTATTTCTCAGTATAATGAAAAAATTCTCCTCAAAGAATTACTCTCACAGAAGGTAACATATGGAAAGATTTCTATTGCATGCCATTAATCCATAGAAGACTAATACTAAAACTAAGAGAATAACTAAATTCTCAGTTCAATGGTGAAGCAAATAAGCAGAAAAACAAAATCTGTTAAAAAAATCTACTTAAGATCAAACAAGAGACAGACTGGAACAGGCAGCCACATTTCAAGTGTTTTTAACAAAACCAAATGGAAGGGAAACTCAAATTTCTCCCAAGACCACTCGGGAAGAAAAGGAAAATAAATTATGGAGTTGTGCAGCTCTTTGCTACCCAGGAGCCTCAGGACATGGCAGACTTGGTCCCAGATCTCTGTTGTGCTCAGCAGGACCCAAACTCATTCCACCTCTCAAGGGTACATTAAAGTGTGTGGGTGACCCATTTCCAGCACCTCCTACAGAAACTATTCCCTTTCCTACATGATACTTAAATATTCACTAACTGGAAAGGCTTTGGACTTTAACAGTTACACAGGGTACCTGGTCTCCAGTCCCTTCTCCAATGAATATTTAAGCATGTAAAACAGTTTTCTTTCTCCTGGGTTACAGCCTAGCAGACTAATGGTAATGCAACATCTTGTGATCTGTAAAATTACAGAGACAGCTGTAGCGGAATGTGTAGATAATCAGTATTCCAACTTAATTTCATTAAAAGCAGCAATTTGTTGCCAGTGAGATAGGAACCTACTGGAAACAGGCCAAAATATAGGATACTGCACTAAAAATTAGCAGAAAACTGATCCAATAGACTAAGCTATTTCATGCAAGGGGATTTGGAGGACTACTCATTTATTTTACATCTCTAGAAATTACATGTTGTTGAAACAAGCAATTTCTAAAAACAGTGTGGTCTCTTCCATACTGTTCTGACCAGGTGACGAGTACATTTACAAATGAGTTTCACAAAATTTGCATGAGGATTGGGCATCCTAGCCATGTTCTCTTCTGAGGTCCCACCAAAATGGAAAAACTTACATCAAGAATGGACTCCAAATATATACAAATGGACTGCACTTGGAAACAGATGCTGCACCCTTAACCACTTTAGAGAGAAGATATGTTTATGAAAATTCTTCCCAAAGCATGAGAACAAATCACAAACTCAAGCAGTTGCTTTATCTGAAAACACAAGACATAAAATTTTTCTCTGTACAAACATCCAAAAAATCAAAGCCTAAATGTGACCATTGTAGCATTTGATCACTCTCAATTGCTTTTTTGGTCCACATCTTTAAAACAATGTGTTACATTCACACAAAAAAAAAACCTTTGAAAAGATAAATACGACCTGATTAAAAATAGCAGAATGCTTTGAAAAGTCCTGTAAACAAACAAATGGCCTCTGTAAATAGAACACTTTCCCTGACAGCTAAGAGGCTGAATTACCAGGCTACTGCTGCCAGAACACCTGTGATGCCAGGCTGCCATAGCAGACTCTATTATCATTATTACAAGAATGTCTGAGGAACTTGCAACACTAGTTCTTCATGAAGATTTGGAAAAGCACTTTTGAAATCAAGGGATGGGAATGAAGAAGACATGAAGGAGAAAATATCAAATAGAAAAAAAAAAGTCTATTCTGTCTGCACAATTTACCCAAGAGCACCAGGAGCCATTATTGGAAAAAAGAGCACAGTAGGGCCACTGGGTTTCTTGAGAAAGTCTAGCACTTTGCAGGACTGAAGCCTGTGATTATAAACAACAGTTAATTAACTCAAGCTCCTTAGATCTAGAACAGCAATTACAATATAATGCCTGTTCACATGTCTCACATGTGAAAAGCAGAGGTAATACTTGGCTAAAGCAACTCACTAGGCATCAGAAATATAGTAAGAGAGGGGAAACACAGCATGTTCTAAGGCTCCAGCTATCTTTAATAGCAACATCATCAAAAAATACTTTAAGTTTTAAGACCCGGTCCAGCTCACTTCTCCCAGAAATCAAGTATTTAACTCTAAACTCACCTGTAAGACTTTACTAAGTAAAAGTACTTTACAAAAGTACTTTACAAAGTACTTTTTCTTTACTAAAAAGTAATGGCTTCAGTAAAATACACCCAAACCAGAAGCACTCCTCAGCATCTGCAAATGCACTGAAGAGAGGTATTTTAAGATACCTTTGTTTTACTCACCCACCTACTACTGTTCTGATGTCTCACAGCTAAATGCCAATTAATAAAACTAGTTATGAAGTCTAAAGCTATTTAAAACGGCAACACAAAAAGGCCTGGTAGTCCTAAGAAACTAAAAATAGCATGCCCTTCTCCACAAAGAGTGACAGCAATGTGTAAACTGATCACGAGGAGAACCTCACGCAGAGAAAATCAAGATGTAGTGCATCAAAATGGCACTATGTCAAGTAATTTGCAAATACTAATGGAAAAGAGTATAGCAAATTATTAAGTATTTCTGCAAGATTTGTGAATAGAGTGAACAGGCAAAGGAAATTCAAATTATTTACATCCAACAGACTAAAGGAACATTATCCTGTCCTGCTATAAAAATATGTTTCTCACTGAAGGTCTGTAACTATTTTTATACACCTGTTCTTACTTTTTTGTGAGGAATTCTGGCATTTTACAGGACTGAGGCATGTGGCTGCAAATTACAGTAAATTAAGCAAGCCCCCTTATGCACAAAACAACAACAAAACCATTATTTTAACAAACTTCTTAAAACTCCTTACATGAAAAAAAGATGGATTAGTGGCTGGCAGAACATCTCATTCAGTACCAGAGATTTAAGTGGAAAAGTCCATTTTATATACACAATGTCCCACAGTGCATGTCTGCATCTACCTTTCCCTTTCTGCTATGCTCTTCCCAATTTTTTATCTGAAAACCCTTTCATGAATAATTTGAATTAATTGCTTGAAGCTTGTAATCCAAAGTAAGAAGTAGATTCATTCTAACAATAAGAAGGTTTTCAGCCCACACAGAGGAAAATTCCAGAGACTGCGTATCAATGAGTCAAACTATTTCTTCTGGCTGCTTTTGTTCAGACTCGTTCCATCCTGAATTCTGCAAGATAACATATTTCACATTTAGTAGTCTCTTTGCTGAAAAGTCTTCAATTTTTGAGTGCCCTACAACATAGTCAAGCACAAGTCCCACCAGCAGAGATATCATGTTGTCTCCTGTGAATCAAGATCACTTGGAAGCATTGAAAAACAAATGTGCATCACTTAGGGACTATCCAAACCCTTCCTGAAACAAAGCAATATACATGTCCCTCCCCTACAAAACCCATCAGCTTTACCCATGCAAGCACCAAACAGATTTTAGGAATTCCACTTCAATTATTATTTCTTTGAAAGGGCACAATAAGCAATGTCCTATCCTTATTTATTTTGTGTAACTGTTGGCCAGCAATATCTACTGCTAGTGTAACACTAGCAGTATAATTCCACTAGTGGAATTACTCCACAAACTGAAAGCCAAGAGGGTCTCCTGCAAAAGGCAGATTTGGCATTTAAGACATTTTCTGGGTTTCAAAGTTTCTACTGTACCCTTTTTAAAGGATCCACCTAGAGCTCACATTTCTCTCTAAACTATCAAGTAGTAATCCTGTAATATCAATAGATCTGTGGAGAACAGATACTTACAGTATCTTCAGCAAATATATAGAAGAAACCCGAGAAACTACCAGGAAGTATCTAAAGAGCAGCAGAATTAGACACAAGGTAGAACCTGGTCTCTATTCTACTTCTGAAGTATCCAGCTGTGAACTCCAGTATTCCTCCCTGAGGGAACAGAGCTGGTTACTGGTAAGCTAAAGTATAAGCAGAAACAGGCAAAGATTTTTTAAAACTTACATGACAGTTTAATATAGACATATTTCAAAATCTGACACATTTTTTCAGGAGAAGGCAATGTGGCACCACAGGACTGGAAAGTGCTTCCTGCAGTTACCTAGGGTTTGGGGTTTCTTGATTTGGTTGGATTAGTTTGGGGTTTGGTTTTTTAAAGGTTGTTCAGTTCAGGAAATTTTAAAATAACTTTCCAAATAGTAAAGAAATTAAAATAGTGTTGCAAATTCCCTGCAGAGGAAAGGCTAAATTAATGCATTCAGCGAGGACAAGTCTGACAAGTAAAGCTACTGCTTGAATAGTTACTCATGGACCGGTACTTCACTTCCTCTCCTCAGAGCTGTCTGTAACTGTTGGGCCAAAGGAAAGGTATTAATTAGCAGAAGCACACCACAGATTCAGTATTACAGCTGAATTACAGCTCCCTCTGACACCTCCCTGCTAAGGCAGAGCAGGACTGGATGCTGAATATCCATTCAGGTCTTCTCTAGCGCAGAGATGTAGGACAGACCCGCTCCTGAAACGCCTCCCAGGCACATCCTCTGCAATTCATAGTCCCTCCTGCCCTCAAAGACTTGAGTTACAAAACTTGTCGTTTGGTTAAGTAGGGAAAAAATCTCACAACGATCCGAGAAAGGTGAAGGGATGACCCAATGACCGAGCGCATCATTAGAGCAAGGCAGCGCGCTCCCACCTCAGCCGAAAATGCTAAAATTGCGGACGGCTGGTTTCAAACGGGGAGAGGAGGCAGGAGAGCGACCCGGAGATGTGCAAGGGGAGCAGTGCAAGGGGAGATGTGCAAGGGAGATGTGCAGGGGAGATGTGCAAGGGAGATGTGCAAGGGAGATGTGCAAGGGGAGCAGTGCAAGGGGAGATGTGCAAGGGGAG
>QUSF01000003.1:5106796-5127371 GCA_003676055.1 Chloebia gouldiae | reverse complement strand
GTTGCTTTGTTAGCAGAAGTGAGGGGAGGGGGTAAGACATAGTAACATCTTAAGCTGTTCCAGAAGACAACATCTGTCTGTAGTTTAAATAACATAGAGATGAGTCCATGGAGTACCTGGAAAGGAAATTGTGCCATGAAAGTGACATATACCAGCTGATGGTCTTAGAGCAGTGGGAAATGTGAAAACATTCATTCATCCTGGTGCTATATTAGAAACCCAGTATGTAATGATTATTTAAATAGCAATAACTAGTTTCTCAGGTAGAATAGGAAAAATGAGACACCTGATCTAAGATATAGGGAATGATAGATTCTTCCAAATCCATCATCATTCAGTGTTTGGAGGATACCCTGGCCTCTCCCTCGGAACACAGCCCTTGTAATTGTCACTTCATGTTTTAAGCCCACAGATACCATTATCTGCTTCTGCTCTCAACACCATATAGGTCACTGCAGATGCTGAGTTTAAGCTGTGCTGGAAGGGAAATGGACACCCAAGAAGGTCTCTGTTTGGATGTCTGTAGTGCCTGCCACAACTTACATAATTTAAGCTTTGTTGTCTTATGTTGGTTTGTCTACACCCCTTTTCACCACAACATCCAAATGCCTTCCAGGAATGTGTTAAGTGATGTGGCTAAATATCTGCCACTCTTTCATTTCAGGCTCAAAGGCAGAACTGTGTAGGCAGGAGATGGTTGGGGGTTTACTTTTTATTTTAGGGTTTTTATCTTAAAGTGTTGATGTTACTGTATGTTTACAACAAAGAAAGTAACCTAAGGGAGTAGAAGGTGGTGTAGCTTTGATAAGCCTTTACTCCTATGAGAATTTATTCAGCACTAACAGAGCAGGTCCCAAGATACTCATATAACTTTGAAAATGCACATCTGCACTTAGCTACAAGAAGCCAGCATGTGAGAAGGGGGTTCCTGTGATGCTTTGTGTGAAGATGAACTGCATGTTGTGTTCTAGATTATGCATCTCCAAAGGTAATAGTGCCATACCAGCCATGTTGCTGTTTCAGGGAAGATGTAATGGAAACCGAGCTTAGGTTACATCTGTAATCTGCCAGGAGGAGACAGAGGTTCTTAAACAAAGCAGATGCACAAGATTAGTTGGCAGCTCAGAGTCCAGGGCCATCACCAAATGAATTAGCAGGTTAACCAATAGTGTTTGCATACCCTCAAAGAAATGAGACTACAAAAAAGGTTTTCTTTGTTTACATAACCTGTCCTCTGCTTGAGATCGCTTCAGTCAGCTTTTCCTCCTTGCTGGGCTGCTCTGTAAAAGCACTCTTCTGTCTCACTGGTACTGATAACACCTAAGATCTGCTGAAGGACTGTGCTGCTGGCACTGTGGGTCTTCATATTGCCCAGACAACCTACCTGCAGGTCACATGTTCATGGTAAATTCTAGTTGACAGGATTAGTTGTCAGGGTGTACATCTTCTTGTTCAGTGGACACTTTCGTAGAGGTTCTGAGAACATTCTCATGCATTTTGACCTCCTCACAGAGAGGTCCCCAATATCTTGAATTGTGTAACTTGAGGATGAGGAAGCACTACCACATGTCCCCTGAAGTTTCCGTGCTGTCTAGCTATCATGCTTCATCCAAAATATGTTTTGGGGTATTTTTAAAATTACTTTAATATCTAAAATTTCAGTCTTTAGATACATGTCCAGTCAGCATTCTTTCTTTAAACTTTGATTTTTGATGTTGAGAACTGCTATCATATCATATTCAGTGAATTACTTTTGAGTTAGACAAACTACCCCTTCTGATTTTGTTCATTGTACCAGCCAAAACTCATGCTGACATCTCAGTTGCAAATACATGACTGAATTCCTACCTTGTTTTCTAACTATCAGAAGTGATGACAACAAAAAAAGACTCACTTCAGAAGCTCAGAAAGCAGCAGCACAAAAACCAGGTCTTTAATCCCTTGATCTTCATAAACTTGAGGATGGTTTAAGCTGTCATCATACAATCACTTAGGAAAGGTCACCAATTAATGATGTTCACACACCAGCAATCACAGAGCATTACTCAATCACTAGAAAGTAAATGAATGGAGAAGCTAAACCTTCCCCTTGGCTTCAAAGCCCCCAAAAAGAGCAGTAACACAGTGTGAACTACTATTACAATGATATATCTGTAAAGCACACATTAACTTATTGCATATGTATACCTGTGCACAGCTATTTCTAGGACCAGTCTTCAGCAGGGTACTTCAATCCATCTGCAATTTAAAATATATGAGTACTCCCTCTGAAAACAGAACCATCTATGTCCCTGAAGTTATATGTCCTTTTAATAAGTTTTCAAATCGAGGCCTTTAATTCCTGCCAAACAGACCTTAATATACTGTGGCAGAAAACTACAAGCTGCTTATGCAAACAGTCTAAAAAAGTCCTTGGTGTCTTCAAGTTATATCAGGGTCTTATGATACAAGACAAGTTAAAGAGGGTTTGGTTGATGGGGGACAGAGATGTATTTTGCAGAATAAGTGTCTTATTTCTAAGTGTCTTTCCTAGTTGTGTATCCCATTGTTGTGGGATCCCTTGTGTGCTCCATGGGTCCATGGGGGAACTTTGCCATTACTGGCACCTGTCTGTTCAAAAGTAGTTTTTGTCTCCCAGCTAAATTTTTTTCAGTGCTTCTCAGGTTTATAAAACATCTCCTGTGTCTGCTTTTTCTGCGCTAGCATTGAACAGAATCAGAATCCAAGACTCCTGTTGATATTGTACTACCAGCCATGATATAATCAACTACTTCCTACCTTCCTCTTCCTATGAGCCACTCTAGATTTACTATTGGTGTGTATTTTCTTAAATATTGCACTGTGGCTTCCTACCTCCCTTTCCTGAATGGCCACTGTTAATTTAGATGTACTCAGAAACGTTTTGGATTCTATCTAATCTATTTTCTATTTATACCACATTCATCACCATGGTAGCTGAATGCCTTAGAAAGTGCCTTTGAGGTAGAAGCTTTGCAAAGCTTATTTTAAACCCCAGTGATTCTTTGCATTTAAGATTGAATTCTCACAACTTCATCTTACCCCAGCTGAGAAATTGCCCTTTTGCACTTTGCGAGGAACTGTCTGTAATTTGAAGCCAGTCCAGCACTTGGGACCCTGTGTTAACTGAGAATATCAGCTGCAGCAATAACCTACATAAATAATACACTTATATTTTGATAGTTTTCATATTCAAAGAGAAATATTATAGAACATATAGAACATTCATCATTAATTAAAGCAGCAAAACCAGGAGACTTGCAGTAAACTCATGATCACTTTCACCTATGTTAAGGTGCCCATCTACCTCAAAGCCTGACAAAATATTGACTGTACAGTCTTAGTCTGCATATTGAGGTGTATATGTATATATAATGACATAACTGTGTCACATGGTTTTAAAACAGAAAACCCAATTTTGTTCCATATACTCAGTTCTGTGTACTTTGTGATGCTGCATCATGAAATTTGCAAAAAATTGTGGCTCTAATTTTAAAAAGAGTACACCAGAAGCCATATTTTTACATCAGGGGATTTTACACCTGCACTTCTGAAGAATTCTGGCAAACAACAGAAGGTCTAGCCAGTACCTAGGGAAGGTCTGAACTACTCCGTTCATCCTATCTTGCTTAATCCCAGCAATACACTAATGAATTGAAAATTTAAGGAAGAAAAAATAAGTCTGCCTGTATTGAACATGGGAATAGCACAGAGTCAAGTTGTATTTGTCAACTTTTTATAGGAATTGTAGTGTTCACTTTCAAATTCCTCATTTGGGTTTTCAGTTTGGTATTCTTAGGAAAAAAGTTTATATTATCTGATAGTTTCTTCCCTCCCTCCAACAAACTCACTGGGCAACTTCAACCAAACCTGAGTCAGGGGTTGAGGCCTGAAAGATTTTCAGGAGCTGTGTGAAGAAAATTTATGAGAATCTTACAGGGAAAGGCCAATGTCACCCTCACAGAAAGATTTCAGCATCAGCATAGCTCTATTATTAGACAACAACAAATTAACAAATTTCCATGGCAGAGGCAACTTCCCAGGTGCCACTACCTAAAGGACTATTTGCTTATTTTGCCTGAAATAGCTACAGTAACCCAGCAGAAGGGCACAGAACCCAGCAACACAGCAACAAATTTGTCACTGTTGGAGCATGTATGGCCACCCAAATAAAAAACACCAAGACAGAGAGAGATTTAAGTTAATGAAGGGGTACTCCAGGGTGCAGATAATAACCCAGCTCCACAAGATGTAGAAGCTCCCCCGCTCCGAGAAGTGCATCACCCATATGGGTGTGCTGAACCTCCTGTCCAATGGTTCCATCCTTAAATAAAATCACCTGCAAGCTGAGCTGAGCCTGTTACTCTAGATTGACAGCTGCACATCTTGTCTCCTGTGCACTGAATGGAATATTTTCTCCTGTTACTGGCTGAGTCATTAAAATACCATTCCGATAACTTTTATGCAATGTGGTTTTTATCAATATCAAACCTGCTCAAGTTTCGTGGTTTGCCAAGTTTCCCATGACGTGCTGTTCATAAAGCGTAGATGTGTTTGTCACAACGATGCCATATGAAACCTCCTCTGAGGCCCAGAAGACCTGATGGTAACAGAGAAGTGATTTCTTCATACAGACCATGAAGCAAACAAGAGATCACAATAATCTGATGAGATGATATTCTCCAGCCCAGCCTACCTCTGCAGACATGTCAGTACACTCGTTTGGACAAGCAGTTTGTTGTTTGTTTTCTTTTAAAATACATCAAATGAGTCGACACATCAACAAAGCAACCACATATTTTTCCAGTTACTAAATGCATTTGTTAATCAGCCAAACCAGAGACACAGTGAAGCCTGTTTGTGATGAAGTCTTTGGTTCTCGAAGTCACCGCAGCACTGTCGCACACAACACAAACATCATTTTGATCTAATCAGGCTTTAAGAAAACATTTATTGTAGCTGAATACAGCTGTTCAAAAATCACAGACATCCAAACTGCATGTGACAGGACCAGCCCCAGAGGCACAAAACAGGGTCTGACCAAGCTTTGCTGCAGGAGTAGGGCACTAGCTGGTCTGAAGCACATTAAAAGCAACATGCCATTCCTCATCTCTTAAACCCTTGCTATTTTGACCAGCTATCTCTCTGAGTCTGTGTGCAACTTTCCTAAGCAGCAGAACTATTTTTAAAAAAGCTTTTGAGGAAAACTTGTGAATTTTTCAGGTTGCAACAAGTCACACACCAGAAGGGCTCTGAGACTGGTACTGGCATACAGTAATTGGAGGTGGAAACCCAGCCTTCCAGAGAGGCCAGGGGCTAATTCTCTTCAGTTACATGAAAATCCTAGGATATTCATTCTGTCAACAGTGAAATGGGCTGCTTCATTCTCCAAGGCCTTCCCACAAAAATATTCTCAAAAACTGGAGCTAGACCTTACTGCTAACTCAAGCAAATACATCTTTATTGGGTATTTGCATATTAAAATTCTCCAGAACCTCTAGTTGGACTTAACTCACTGACAGTATTCATCCATTTAACAGTAAAAATTCTGAATGTGAGGTGTTGTTTTGAGTCTAAGTTCACAGGTCAAACATCCAACAGCTGTCACTCACTGCAAAGTGCTCAGACCTGCGGTAATTGTCCATTGATTTACACCTTTTTTTTCCTTTTCTACCTCAAGCACCGTCAAGGTTTAAGCAAGCCTCAGCATTTTAAAGTTATAAAATGTCATTTTCAAAACTTATTATTTCCCTACATAATGTATCAAAGGAAACCCATCTTCTCAAAGCAGTATTTTCATTTTCTCCTATATGGACAAAGATAATTTTCTCAAATATGTTTTGCTGCCACTTCCCCTTCAGGTCCTGTATCTCCACTCTTACCTCCCTGCATCCAGCTCCACTGGTTTTGGGCCATTGAAATATCTGTCAACTAGCAGACAAACTAGGCTTTTTCCACAAAGTACAGAATTTTGCTAATGCATAACAAAATGTTTTGATATTACTGCTGTACAGAGGCAACCTCTGTGTCCCAAGTCTCCCATATCATGGCATCAGCATTTGCGAAAACAAAGACTTTCAAGTCTGTGGGCACCTGGTTTCACACACCACCTTCACACACACCGTAGAGCAACAGGTCTGTTCTGCAACTGGAAATCAAAATACAATTGCAGCACCTGTAAACATATGCAAACCATTGTTAATCTTTGTATCTCAGCCACGGGCTGCAGTGACGGCGCAGCCACGCAGAGTGGGCTGGGGGTGATTAACCAAGTGGGTGGTGCTTCCATTGATCTCTTCACCCTGCTTGTTGCCCAAGTGAGATAGATCAAAGGTGAATTAAATGTTCTTACCCACACTACAAGCAGACCCCCAGCTGAGGCAAACATGCACGGCCACTATGCTGTAAATCCTTGCATATCAGATTTCTTCTTCCCTGTACTCCCACTCTGAGAAAGGCTTGTAGCAACTCTTCAGAGCAGCTAAAGAATAAGTACTTCTTTGGGACATGTGTGGGTGCCATGCCTTTCCTCAGCTGGTTTTGTTTCGTTGTTTGTGGGGAGTTTTTTTTTGCATAAAAAACCTGTCATTAGAGCAGCTCAGGCTATCACATCGTGAGGTTCAAAGTAAGAAAGACTATCAGCAGATGCAACCAGTGGGGTGAAGATTCAGTTCTAATAATCTCAAAGCCTGACAGGAGGAAAGTTGGAATCACATACTGACAAAATAATCAAGCAGCTTCACCCTTTACAATAGAGCAAGTTTTTATCTTATCTATTCACTGCAGATGCACTATTACTTTTCCACTTAGCCAGACTCTGTAGCTCCCTCAGGAAAGGTATAGAATTGGCCTGAAAAAAACAGGAAAGAAAAATGTTCATACTGTTTGAAAAATGTATCTGCTTAACAGTTTTGTAGATGAAATATGAGATTCTAATGTAATTCAGGAGCTGAGAGTTCCATAGAATGAGGCAATAAAGATTATGCAGCAGTCGCAGTCTGCCAGGCACACTGCAGGGACACAGTCACTGCATCATCACTTTGTGAACCCTTACTTACTTTCTAATGACAATATCATGGGTCATCTCTGTGCACCACACCCCAGACACCAACACTGCTGCTGGGATTTGAAAAAAGAAAAATACAAATGGCTTGTTCTATATTGACTTGTCTAACAAAATTAAGTTTATATATATAAAAAAAAAAAAAGAAGCCTGCTGATTTAATAGCCAGAAGGTCAGATCCTCCCCATTTACATTACCAGCAAATCAGCCAGTTTGGAGAACTTGAAACAGTGATTCTGGCCCCTTATTTCAGGACCAAATAACTCCCAGAGGAATTTATTGTATACATATACATGTGTCTGTGTGTATGTATGTATGTATATACATTAATATCAACTTCTGTCATCGCTTTGAAATAAACCTTACCTGAGATCTGAAAAAGAAGAAGCATAGTGAGACCTTAAAGGCTGGCTTATACTTTTGCTTTCTGCAAAGCTCCCTGGAAAAAAGTAAAATAAAACATTATATTAGTATGTCCAAGTGAGCCTTACACAGGAGTCCACTGCTGAATATGGATGGACATCACAACTCAGTCTCTGCATCACACTCCCAGGGTGTGAAAGTCCCAGACTCTTCTTTCCCACAGCTCCCACTTCTCTAGCAAGATCTTCCAGCCATCGGAATAGGAACAGCTCAGCCCCACTCCTGCCCATCTCCCATGACAGCTGGCTGACTGAGCTCTAAGGAGGACAACATTCAATGGGCCAGTGAGAAGCTAAGCACCAATCTGACTCATTGAGTACTCCAGAAGGCAGGAATCTGGTTCCCACTCAGTGACTGCTTGTATTTGTCCATTTAAGACTCCACCTATTATCACCTACCTTCCTGGAGCTCAGTATTCTTGATCTGCAAGGGACAGAGACACCCCCAGGCAGTTCCAGGTTGGGCATCTGGTCTCAGACACATCTTCATCTCATCATCCATCCCAGGAGCTTCTTCCTCAGCCCACAGGCTTCATCATCCCATAGATTCATTACAAATAAAAGGAGAGTTACTGCCTCCAGCACACTGACATGGCCTCTGAGCTATCTGTCTTCACTTGGAATCACTGCCTGATGGCCAGGAATTAGTTTTGAAGCATTATTTCACTTTAACCTAATGCCTGAAGCTACTGGGTATATCAAGTCTTTGGTTGTGTTTTCAAAAGCACTTGTGCAACCTCAGATCCCCAGAGTCACTTTCAAACAGACTCATTGAAAACACTCTCTACAGCCTCCAGTTATCTCCAGAGGACAAGAGGTGAGTAAGACTGAAAAACAAAGGAGGTAAGAAGATATATATATAGATCTGTGTACACAATGATAACATTTAACATCACAAGAAAAATTCATAGAAAGATATTTTACAAATTACATAAACCGTTAAGTTTTGGAGTACAGATGAGAAACTCCTTGATATAAACCAAAGATATATTTCCCTTTCAGTAGAGGATTCTCTAATGGTCCAGTGGTTTCTCTTATCAGTGCTTTGAACTAAATGATAGTTTCTCTGTTTGGAGTTAGGGAGGTTCAAACCTTGAAGAGCTTCACTAGTTAAAAACTTTTATTTTAAACTGAACTATATGTCAAAGTAGAATATAGATCTTGACTGTCACTTGACAGTTTGTTCCAAATTCCCCTTTGCTGCCCAGTTTGGCACCCAGCACTTGTGAGCAGGTTATTTCCTCCCCATCCTCATCAAGCAAACTGCCACAGGGCTGTCTTGTCTCCTTGCAGGTGGCAGGAAGAAGTCATCACAAAAAGGAAGTCCTGTCATAGCCTGATGAGCAATATTTTGAGCAGCTTTGTCTGCTAAAGGAGTCCCTGCTCCTACATTGTTTCTCCTTGTACCTCCTAGGCTGCTGCAAATAAATTAGAGCAGGGAGCTGAGCTAGATAACCCCCCACCTCTTCTTTTTCAGCCAGAGTTTTTTTTTTAAGTCAGATTAGCTCTCCCTTTGCACTTCACCACATGCCCAAATGCTTGTGCCAGAGTAGCAGAAGGAGGAGTAAGAGAGTGGGAAGAAGTGGCTGGAAGTAGGAGGAGGTGAGGGAGCAGAAGGGACTTCTTCATCTCTGAGGCCTGCAGCCTGAAAAAATAACTCCCTCACAGGGATCATGTACTCCTGGGGTGCCCTTGCGAGGATGGATGTGCTCACTCCCTGAAATGCTTCACTTGACAAATCTTCATGTACTGGCAAATACCTAATTTGCTGTAATGGAGATCTGTCACTGAACACATCATTTTCCAGCAGGGACATTACCTGTAACAGACAGAGGGTTTCAGGCAACCCCTGCCAACATCTCCCTCAGTGTGTTGGCCTTTGAGCTTTTGTATGTCTCCAGCCTTGTCTTAGGGCACTAAACAGTTCCCACCTAAAGCAGCACCCTAAGCAGGCGTTCTGTTGCCTCAGGTTTCACACAGCCCACAGCACAATCACAGAACCTGCAAGCAGCTCAATTATATTTAGAATCCCACATTGTCATTACTTTCATCCTTCAAAACGGAGGTGGAGGGGAAATAAAGAACAGGGGCAGATGAGGAATGCACAGCTGGAGAACGTCAGCAGGCATCGAAGCACTGGTTCAATGGGCCTGGTTCACCTGGTTCACCTCCTGTGTGACTGAAAGGGGGTGGGCGAGCCTGAGAAAAAGAAAATGGGCATTTATTTCTCCTGTGGTCAACAGCTGGCTGCCCCTGCAAAGACAGTGTTCTGGTAATCCTGCAAGCATCATTTTCTGTGCCAAGTCACTGCTGGCACTGAGGGACGAGTGGGCAGTAGGAAAGAACACAAGTGAAAGAGCTGCCAGTGAGGAGAGGCTGATACCTGGACTGAAATATCCCACAGGCAAAGCACAGCGAGACAACACGCCATGAGGACAAAAGGTGATAAAATGAAAAAAGAAAGTGGTGGCACAGTTCATTTAGCCATATAGAGGTCAATGCATGGTCATATGTAAGCAGAGATCCTTGTAATTTATGATATAAATAATTTTTTTTTTGCTAGTTCCCTTGGATGTGAAGTGGGATTTTTTTTTTCCAAGACAGGATCCCAAGAGAAAGAGGGCAATATTGAAGATACAGATAAAGTTTGAATTCTACTTCCAAAAGATGCTTTCACAATCGCTCAAACTTATCAGCACTGTTTCCTGTTCATTCCTGTTCAGACCCCTCATTTATGTCTGTGTTAAAACATGGGCAGAGTTACTTCCAAGGGAAGAGAACTGACCTTTTGTGTTCCCTTTTACTGCTCCCAGGGCAGCTTTATTTAACTTTTTTATTTATTTAACTTCTCAGAGGTACCTAATCTCTTGATAGCATGAAGAACACTTGCTCCTGCAGCTGTAATAATGGGTAAAATCAACCAAATTATGCCTTTATTTTTTTACCTCCATGCTACTCTTTACACTAATTTGTGGAGCTGGGGATTACTTTACTTAAAGCTTTGGCCTGTTGAGGCTTTGCCAATGTCAAGAGGTAAAAGAGAATAGAGAGAAAGATTCTGGCTATTTTATTTTTGAAGGAACTATTACGTTCATTTTAGAAGAGCAGGCAAACACAATAGTCTGCTGAAGCCTCCAGATTATGGGGTAAGAAGAGCTTTTTTGGGCTCCTATAACTCTTTTGCTCTCTAAATAATCCCTGTTATCCTTAATTTTAGAAAAAACACAGCAATTTTAGAGGCTGTCATGTTCAGTTAGAAGCTGAGGTGTTAATCTCAGAGTCCAAACCACATCAGCCCCCATCTCCCCTCCGTTGCAAACCAGCCCCATTCTTTCCTAGTCCTTTGCTCTCTCATCATCCTCGGTACCAGTCAGACCAGTGATTCCACTGATGTGATGCATGTATTTTCCAGATGTTTCCATGTCCCATTCTCCTTCTACAGATGCATCCT
Source organism: Chloebia gouldiae (assembly GCA_003676055.1). Classification (NCBI taxonomy): domain Eukaryota; kingdom Metazoa; phylum Chordata; class Aves; order Passeriformes; family Passeridae; genus Chloebia; species Chloebia gouldiae. The sequence continues at coordinate 5,116,417 of QUSF01000003.1, read as the reverse complement.
GAGAAGCAGATTTTCCAGTTAACATAGACACAGATAAGTCTCTCAGAAAGCCAAGACCTTTATTGGCATGAGGTGCCAGAAAGCCTGCTCTTATTGTATAGGATCCTTGTAGCAATTTTTAATATTTCAGTTAGCTTCTGAAATACCTGTTGGACATGGAGAAGTTCTTAGAAATCCATGCTCATGGGCTGTGCAGCTCCCACAAGTCTGCTACTGCTTCCCAAGACTTTCCAAGTTGTCCTAGATCATCTTCTTTGTTATTGACCATCTATTTAATAAATCCAAGCAAGTGCTTGCATGCAGGTCTTTGGGGGAAGCAAAGGTCTTCGTGGGAACACACTTGTTGCTGCTGCTGCTGCTGTGTGTGAAATCACTCTTGTTGAAATTCTGCTGCCATCAGAGGATTTATCCAAAATCATTATAGCCTGCATATCTATCACAGTTCCCTCACAAATGAAAGGGTAGAAACTGCCCTGTGTTGGGTCAGGCACAAAAACCACTTAAGATCACCTCCAGGTGGTCTGGCAGCAGGGTATTTTCTTCTGGACACTACATTGCATGCTTCAGAATTTCAGGCTTTGTTTTTGAGATTAAATCTCAAAAAAAGGATAAATTAATTTCTGTGATTTAACAGTGTTTTGAGATCTCTCTACAGCTGTAGTCGCTTTTTACTGACCTAAATACAGATGCATGGCCTGGCTTCTCTCGCTTCTGGTTTCATGATGCTATCTCTGCATCAGGGAATTGAGCACCAAAACTGGAGTACCATCCTTCCTCTCACCTCCATCAGGTCCCAGCAGCATTGCAAGGCTGAGGTGGTTCAGTGCACGACCACCAGCACAGCCCAAAGGAGACAGCAAAAACGTGCAGCCCAGAGAAGGCTCACATTTTCCAGGAGCAGCTTGAGTCCATGTTGTTTTAAAGCAATCAGGCAATTGCAACCTTAGCCTGCACATTGAAAATTTTGAATTACTCAGGTAATTTAAGATTTAGTGAAATTCTTAATGTATCAGTAGAACACTGTTCACTGCTGCACTGATTATCAAAGGTTATGGCAGTGAAAGAAATGAACATTTTCATGATCTACATAAGCTGAGAAAATATGTCAGAAAACCCCATGTGAAGAGAAAGGATGTTATCACACACTTTCCCCCCAAGAGACTACAGTTACCAAATTGCAGTTTTAACTTTTTTTCCAAATGTTTCTATAAGAAGAACTATTTTTGTAATCTATCCCTCAGCAAGTTTGTTATAACAGGCATCATCAGAAGATTCAGGCCCTCACTGCTTATGTGAGTACACAGAACATACAGTTGATGGGAAAAAATGTGATTTATATATTTCTATATACTTATTTAGAATTATTTATAGAGAATTTATTTTCTGCAGATATACTTGAATGTTTACTTACAAATTTGCTGTTTCAGTGATCATTCCTATCAGCAGTTTATTGTGAGGGCATGTGAAGAAAATCGAGCATTGAAATAGGTATGAACACAAGCAAAGTGAACACATTTAAAAAATAGAGAAATGCTACTTATCCCAAAGTGAATTTTTGCAGCAGTGTCAGGACACAATGAATATAAGAAATCAAAACACAGAATAATGTTCCCAGGCCACGACAAGCCATCTAACCTAACAGAATATTAGATGGCTATTTTCTTTAACAACCAGAAGGAAGAGGTTCCCCATGCTAAGGGAGTTTCAGTATTTCAAAACCCAAAGAGCAAAGTCTTGTACTCTAATTCACCAGTGACCTGAGCTAACAAGAACATTTTTTAAATCCTTCATTTTAACTATGGCCTCTTTTCATTCAAATATCTTAGTGTATTTAATGTTAAGATCAGAAAAAATGTTTCGTGGGGCAGTTTTCACACTCTAATTGTTAACCTGTGATGTCTCAGCAACTTCCAAAACACTTCTACCTGGAGATTTTGAAGATGAGATATCCATTCGACCCGTATTTATTCAGCCAAGAGAGTCCACAAGAAAATTTTTTTTTTTTTGCCAGACTTTATTCTCTGATGAGAGAACTACAGATTGTTAAACTGTTGACTGACTCAATTCTATGTTGCTCCTGTGACCATCTTCCATCCTGGTGACAGAAGAACCACAAGCATGCCAGGGTGCAGGATGTCCTCTGCAACTGTCCACATGTGCAACTTCACAGCAGGTACTGCCACTTGCCTTACACAAGAAAGTTTTTGAGGCTGATGTAACATCCAGCATGGATAATGCAGCTCCCCACAGTACCAGGAGACTGAAAAGGCTCTGAAAAAGCCATTGCAAAGCCATCTCTGATCCATAGCCATGGTAACAGATGTCCAGTTTGCACAGTTTGGAACTTCTGAGAAATTTCTAAGTAAGGAAAATCCTACAGAGCCAGGCAGGTCACAGGCAAACTCACCTGAGACTCCTCAGGCTGTTGTGTGGAAAGAAGGATTGAAGAATCAGAAAAACAGGAATAAGATGCTGAAGGCCACTTGAACCAACCTCCCACTCAAAGCCAGACTGTTACCAACTATAAGTCAAATCAGATACAGATTTATTTGGCTGAATCTTGAAAACCTTCAAGGACCAAGATTTCACAACTCTTCCAAAAAATGTGTAACAGTTCTGTACTGTCCTCCTACTGAAGAAATTCTGCTAATACCTAGTTTCTATCTCTCAAGATGAAAATTGTAGCCCTTGCCCTCAAATTTGCTCCAGGTTTCCACATTTCACAATAAGTTTCCAGTTTGTGTTGCTGCATGAGGTTATTCTGCTCTAGGTGCCAGGCTTCACACATCTTACTGAATGTCTTAAGCTCCAATTTACAGGTGTTTTCAGTCCCTCTGGACTGAGGCTCTCTTGTTCAGGGTGCTGATCATTTCCCTTAGTTTAGCATCATGCACAGGTGTTTAGAATTTGCACTCTCACTGATCACAATGAAAATACTGAACACCACCAGTCTTGGGGTACGCAACTACTGAGTTTTGGGCTGTTGATAACTGTTCTTCAAACCTCATGGTCCAGTCAGTTTTCAACTCATCTAACAGTCTGTTCATCCAAGCTGTACTTCCTCATCTTCCAGATAAGGATGCTATAGAAGCCTTATTGAAGAGATAATGTATTACATCCATTTTCTCATCTTTTTAACCAGTCAATTCACCATAAAAAGCAACCAGGCTGGTAAAGAACATTTTACCTTTGGTAAATAAATTCCTCCTCACTCTTCTTTTCATTACCGTCTTATCACTTGTGTGTTTCTAAGTGGATTCCCAAAGGATGTGCTCCATGAAGAGCAGACTTGAGCTTCGGGGGTAGTGGCAAGGGCAACATCACATAACACTTAAATTTATTCACAGATTTCCAGATATTGGGGCATCACTCTGCTGTAAGCACAGCAGTGCAGGTGTAGTGAGGTTAGCTCAGACCCTACAAACAGTTTACCCACAGTAGGACAGACTTGGTCACTTTACTGAGCAAACTTCTGTGGGGGCTTGGAGCCATGGTGAAATCAGACTGCCTCAGAAAACCTGTCTGCAGTGCCAAAGATGGGCAGTCACTGCAGTAAATGGAGCCCAGGTCTCTCTGACAGATGGAGCTCACAGGCTGTTCAGGCTCAGCTTTAGGTATCTCTGGAATAAGAGCACTGTCAAGTCCCAGTTTAAAGACAACAGTCAGAAACAAGGCATTCCCTGAATAGGGTGTGGAGTGAGGTAGAATTCTGGTGTAGCTTGAAAAACAGTTCATAGCCTTCTATAAAAACATACCTTTTCTATTACTACTGACAGCAGATCTGACAGTGTTATCTCTCTACTTATATTTTATGCTTTCTAATTCCAACATATGATGGCACTTCACTTCCCAATATCCATTGACATTCTTTTGATGTATCTTTTGGGCTAGTGCCTAAGCACATTTGCAAATAGTTTAGTGCTCAATTTAAGGCTGAATATATTCCCAGAATTCCTTGGGCAATCAATTATTTATTACTTACAAGTGTTAAGATCAAAAAGAAAAGAAATAGATGTATATTCCACACTGACAGGAGGTCCATGGGGATTACAGAAAACAGAAACTTTAATGCTAAATTTGTGTAAAAAGGATAAAATGGGGATTCCCTAGTCAGTTAAAAAAAAAAAAAAAAGAAAAGAAAAAAGAAAATAGAAAAGAAATGGCCTGGATTATACAGTTATTTTTCTTGCACACTTGAAATGTACCATTAGTTCTCTGTACCACATGGGCAAATTGTGGTTTATCTTCATCAAGAAATACCAGTCTGCTTGAACTCAGTGCCAGCTACCTTACTAGAGGATGCCCTTTTAGCAGTGTGGCTAGGGGAGCATAAATAGCTAATTAATTAAGATACTGATTCACTCCTATTGACAGGCCTAGGATTTGTGTGAATTCTTCTGCAGGGTCATGGTGCCTGCATGGATTCTATAAAAAACCGGGGGCTTGTAAGGGCATCAATACTCAAGCAAAGGGTAACCCACAGGAGTAGAATTTAGAAAGATCATTCATACTTCATTGAACAGCACTGTAGAAGGCAGAGGACATTTTCACAGGCATGTTTGACTGAGGCAAAATTTATTTTATTCTCATCAGTGAGGTATGAGCAGAGAGGAAGGTTCACAAGGTCAAACACAAGACCTCTCCCTCCATGGGCTGCAGGTCAGAGCTCAAGAACTCAAAGAGAAACTTCATCTGTAGTCCCTGCTGGCTATGAAAGTGGCTTTATAAATCACATGTTCTCCTCTGTAAGCCTTACTTATTGCTAACCTGAAACTGTGGCTGTAGACAAGCAAGAAAATACCCCTGGCTGGGTCACCAACACAAGCCCAGTCCAAGCAAGGGGTATCCAGCAACTTTGCAGTGGGCCATGCAGAATCATTCAGACAGGACAGAAGGAGCGGCAGGAAAAGGAAAATGTGGTAAAAACAAATATGAAATAACTCCAGCTTAGGAATACAAGCTGATGAAAGGCAATAAGAAATCTAGACATAAATACAGGTAAATGGCTACACAGAGCAAGCTTATTTCTGCAAGTATGTCTGCAAGCTGAAAGGTAAAGCAGAATATCTAGCAACTGGCCATGAAACTATTCCAGGCCAGGCTGGACTGTGCTCTGAGCAACCTGGTCTAGTGAAAGGTTCCCTGCCTGTGGCAAGGGGATGGGAACTAGATGAGCTTTAAGGTCCCTTCCAACCCAAACCCATGTTATGATTCCATGATCACAGATGCCAGAAGTAATAAAACCTGGACTTGGTGTTTCAAGGCTAGTAGTCCAGCTACCAGTGGATTAAATTATTTTCTCTTAGTGGGGTTGTTTTTATTTTTTTAAACAAAATTCAGGAAATCTTTGCAGCAAATCTATCGGCTTTTCTGAGGTCAGTGAAATTATAACACATTTGCAATTTACGTTACTTATTTCTCAAATAAACAGATAAATGAGACTACCATAAAGCCCAAATGTATCTAAAGAAAGTGGCAGCTCTCCAGGTAAAAATAATCAGCCATCTGCTCTAAAAAATAAAAGCAAAAATTTAATAAAACCCAGTGACAGATCATTTCACTCATTGAGAGAAACTTGGAACAGTAAGGCTGAAATCAGCTCCATGAAACTGGAGGAGTCACACAACAGAGAGATTGCAACTAATCTGATGGCATTCACTACATGGAGACTCAACACATACTTTAAGTCTTAATTCTTACTACCACTACTACTTCTGTTATTGTTATTATTTTTAATCCTTTTTGGTGTGCTGACAACTTTGAGATGGTCTTTAGTTGCTAAACCTTTTGGGGTTTGAGGACTTGTGTAGACAAAGGAGGAGATAAGACTCAACTGGAAACCTTTCTGTCTTATTTCTGGGTGTGATTCTTTTGTGTAATGACTTGGAAGAGTCAATTTGTCACCTTTGGAATGAAAGTATTTAAGAATCAGGACATTAATAGGAAAATAATTGACTTTACTGTAAGAGTTTAGTTCAACAATATGAACAAACTGTTTTCAAGCTAGAAGATCTGTTTGGAGCTGGTTTGTGCTGGAATATCACCCACACAAATCTTGTGAGGGAACATTAAGTGACAATATACTGAAAATTATGAAGCTTATGTTGGAGCAAAATCTCTGTGGCTGAGAAAAAAACCAAACGCTCAAAGGAGGAAACATTTACATTCCAGTTTCTAAATTAGCTATTAATTAATTAAATGTAAAATTTTGATGTTTTTTTTGCAAACATCCTCACACAATCTAATCTTCTTGCTAATATATTAATTTTCTTCATACTTTTCCCCTTTCGTTTAAGCTCTTACCTCAGGCCTTGTTCCAGGACAGGGTGTTATTTCTTTAGACTGCCATCTAGTCTAATAATTGAATTCTTGAGACTATTGTGGACCAACTGGCAATTTAAATTTAGAACTTTGCATCTTAAAAATAAATTAAATGTTTATATATACAATAGACTCTCAACATCCCTGGGGCACCTGAGCTAGTCCTTCCTTCTTCAGAAACCACCCCAGTTTCCTTCTGCTGGCTGAAATTAACAACAGTGAATGTATGAATAAGCAAATAATTTTTAAAAAATACAATAAAAAATAATTTTTCTCAGGCTGCAAATCCACTTCAAATATCTTCCTCTTTTGCACTGTCATTCTTCCTTGCAACAACACAAATCTTAAACACATGCAGTGGAAAATACCCCGGTGTGGGAGATGTTCAAAATCAAGATTAGGAAATAGGAATTTTCTCTGGAATACACATTTTATAAAGACAGAGATGCTTATCCCTAGTGTCTGATCTTTCTGCTCTTAGGAAAGTCCTTGTTGCTGCTGCTCAGTTGCTACACAAGCAGTGCTGTGGCTCCAGGGGCTCCCTCAGGCTCCCCTCATGCCAAACAAAGGAACACTAATTTTGTGCCTGTAGAAACAGGAGTGCTGGGGCATGCAGACCCTGGAGACCACGAGCTACTTAGAGCTGTACTGCTTTAAGAGGATTCTGCTGTTTGAGAAGGAAGAGTAAGGGGTGGGTGGGATCCTGTACTCCTGGATCGCCCACTATCCCTCAGAAACACTACAGAAAAATATGAAAGAATGAATCATAAATAAGTAAATACATATAAATATATAAATAAATCCACCAGAAGCCCAAAAAACAGAGGGTGCAATTAAAATCATTGCTCTGCTGAGACCAGTGGTAAAGAATTTCTCTCCTTGCCTATGTTACTGTTTTTCTTCTAAGAAGCAAGGTCAATGAAGAGGTATACTATGCAGGGAGAAAAATAAACAAACAAACAAAAAAAAATATGAACTATGAGAACTACATAGACAGCTTTGATAAAATATTACAAAATATGGTAAGATGCTAGTGATACTGACTGATGTGCAATCTGTTTATCAGGATGACAGGTATATTTGATTTACATATTTCTCATTATTATGTACTAACTATTTCAAGCTAGTAAATATCCTTAATATCTTCCTTCTTTTTTTTTTTTTTTTTTTTTTTGCTGCTTAGATGAATTCTATGTTTTTAACCTCTCTCTCAAATATTTGCTGCTTGATCTCCATTGAACTGTGATACTTCATTCTGTGTTCAGCTCTGCAGTAGAAGAGCTCCCACAGAACTCTACTGGGACTCTCACAATGGTAAGTGATGAGCTAGGAGTGGGCTTCAGTCGACTGGTATTTATCTGTGCTGTATATTTTATGGCTCTGAATTCAACTAGCAATCACTTTTTAAAAATTAGTACAACATCTTTAATTAGAAGACAAGAGCAACAAAGAACCTATAATTACAAAAAAAAAAAAAGGTGGTTGATGCAATGAGTAGTGTCTTTGTCATCACAGCGAGTCCACTGCTCTTGGGTTAGGTCACTCCTCAGTCAGCTTCAAGGACAATCACTACTAATTAGCAAAGCTTTTAAACTCTTCCAGGTGGCCCAGACCACTGGGGCACTGTAAGAATCCTCAGGTACACAGCTCTTAAAGTTGTCTGTCCCTTATGTTGATTTCTTCCAAAATGCAAAGAAGGAACTTCCTTCAATACAATAAAACCAAAAGTATTGTAGTTGCATTTTTGTGCCCTCCCCATGACCATCCAAGTCTTTCTCACCAGAGAACCACATTCCATGCTCCTGATAATTTGGCACATGTATCCATATGTAGAAAAAGACAACGATTACTCAGGCTGTGTAGATTGACCATCTCTCCCTTCTGTACTTTAATGAGCAGAATTAGGATTAGACACCAAAACTAGAGGTTTGAGTTGGGTTAAATCTATCCGATGGCATCCATCAGGAGTTAGTCAAGTGGCAGCAACAGTGTGGTTTGTATTGGAGCTCTGTATTTTGGGCTGAAAAAGGGTTGCAAGAGTAAACAAAGCTAATGCCTTGCATCTGAGGTTAGACTTTTTATTGTGGTGCATGCTAGTAGAAACTCTTTTTTATAGACAAACATGATTTCTTTGAAGAAACAGAGAACTCTACCACCAGTTTCTCCTCCTAACTGTAAGGACGTGCAGTATCACGGATAACCTGGCTAGACCCGAGGGATGGTATCATTACTGCTCTTTGATATGCAGATACTGGGAGCTGCTGTTGTTATCCTGCTGGTTTTGCATTTAGCCTATGGAAAGAACAAACAGGTTCTCCTGTGTTCTCCCTGTGCCCATCCCTCCTGCCTGCCCATGTTGCACAACTGCAGTGGACAGGCCATGGTCCGGGAGGAGCAGGTCCTGCTGCTGACCACAGACACACGGCTGCTGGCGTGACCAAGCCACTGACCATCACCTCCTGCCTCACACACCATGCAAGCCCTGTTCATTCCAGGGACTTCATAAAAATACTCTAGACCCCTTTTAATTTAAGCCATAATTGATAGCTGGCAAAGAGCAATTTCGCAGGCGTCAAGAGTTTAATTGCAGCCACGCGAACGAGCTTCCCTTGAGTCACAGCTACCCAGTGTCACCAAGGAGCATTCCCTGAGTCACACCAGCCCAGCCACCTGTGCCTTTCCAGCAGGAGCAGAAAAAACCCACCCACACCTGTAGAAAGTCAAGTCCTTAAAAATAAATAAACAGCTTGTCTCCAGGTGGGGGTCAGGCTCTTCTCTCAGGTGACTTGGGGCAGGATGAGAGGGCCTGGTTGTAAGCTGTGCCAGGGGAGGTTTAGGTTGGACACCAGGAAGAATTTATTCTTGGGAGAAGTGATTAGACATTGGAATGGCAGCCCAGGGAGGCGATGGAGTCACAGTCCATAGAAGAAAAGTCACCATTCCTATTTAAGCAAAGACTGGACATGGCACTCAGCCTGCTTGGCATGATGATGTTCGGTCATAAGTTGTATGCCATGACTCCAGAGATCTTCGACTCTGTGATTCTCCCGGCCGCGTCCAAGCAACCCCAAACCGCGCACAAGGCGGCCGCGAATTGAGCCGGAGGCGGGACTCGAACCCGCGGCCCAGCCCCCGCAGGCTCCTCCCCGCGCTGCCGGGGCGGGCCGGGCCGCGCAGGCGCGGAGGGCGCGGCGGGGCCGCCATGGGCGACGCGTGGGGCCGCGGGGCGGAGTCGGGCACGCAGGTGAGGCGCGGCCCCCGCCCGCTCCCGCAGCGCCGCGCTCGGGCGCACGGGCGGGG
>QUSF01000003.1:5065865-5106786 GCA_003676055.1 Chloebia gouldiae | reverse complement strand
GGCGGGGCGAGCCGGGCCGGGGAGAGCCGGGCCGGGGAGAGCCGGGCCGGGGAGAGCCGGGCGGGGCGAGCCGGGCGGGGGGAGCCGGGCGGGGCCGCAGCCGCCGGAGCCGCCCCGCCTCTTGCGGAGCCGCCCCGCCCCGCCTCACGCGGGAGCCCCGCGGGGCCCCTGAGGGACGGAGCTCCGCCCCCGAAAAGCCGCGGCGGCTCTCCCGGTGGAGCTCCCGCGGATCCGGGAGGGATCGGGGTTCCCCGGCTCCCTGTTCTGCCTTTGTGTCGGGATGCGGGTGGGTTCCTGCCGTGGGTGCGTTGGTTCGAGTGTCTCGATAATTCCTTTATAAATATTCCCTTCGCCCTCCCTTCCCAAGCGTTGGAGGCAATGGCTAAGGAAGAAGACCTGTGAGTCATTTAAAGGTTCGGACTTGATGATCCTAAAGGTCTCTTCCGGCTTTATGATTCTGTAAATAAACATTTTGTGAGGTGGAATTGCTTTTCTCCTCTTGAGGAGAAAAGAGGTTTGGGTTTTTGATCTCGTGTTGTTATTAGCTTTTTGTTTGGTTTTTTTTTTTGGTTTTTTTTTTCATTTCTGGATGTTTTATTTGTTAGAAACTTCCACTTGCGATCAGCAACTTAAATTGCGTGGAGATTTGTGTGTAACTATACCGGAATATGCTGTTCACATAAAGCCGAGGAGTATGATAATACTTATTGTTAAAGCTCTGTGTGGTTTTTAGTGGGACTTGGGCTTTTAAGCCCTTTTGACACTTTAAAAAAAAATTACTACCAGATGTCCATTGTTGGCAAATAGCCACTAACTAAGGGCATGAGCTGTGCTCTTTGTCCAAGGGGTAAATGCATTTATTTGTCCACATGAGTGGTGCTGACAGGGAATGCTCATGGCATCAACTGCCTGCAGTGGGTGGATATCCAACCTGGAACAAGGGAGGAGTTGAAAACCAAAGGGTTAAGAGAAGTCAGTGTATTAATACAGTGTCCAGACAAAAAATGGTAGAAGTACTTGAATCAGAAAACACTTAATTTAAACCAATACTTCTTTTAATAGTCTCATGCATAAAGTCAGGTTATACTGAGACGGCAGTATTATGCTTTTATTATTGAATGTAATTAATACAACAAATTAGAACTTCTTAGAAAACACCTTTGGTTTATCACAACGAAAGTAATGATAAATAGCTTGCATATGTCTTCATGCCCAAAGTTACAAAAGCTCAATCAGAGCGGTTATAGTGGTTGAGAATTAAATTTTGTATAGTACTCAAGATAGGTTTGTATGTATAAATAGCCCGTAGGTTAGCTCACAGCTTCTACCAGAGCTGGAGTATTTAATTTGAATTTTTTTAACATTTTAATGAAGTAATCTCTCATTCCTGACAAGACCTACATGTGTGCTTGCATTGGTGCACAGCTCTGTTGAAACCAACAGAGTATGAGCATGTCATGTATTAGTCAGTGCGACTGGCCATATGCATATTTCTTTATGAAAAGGACAGTAAACTATAAAAAGCATAGCTGAAATATTTGAGTCCCATCAGCTTTGTCATTAATGACATTTAACTCAACTGCTGCTGAACTTTTGCTGTACAGCTTACTCTCTACGTGTAACTGCACATCTGTGCAGTTTCTTGCTGGCATAATTGCATTTTCAAAGAATACCTAAGAGTGAGGAGCTACCACTAGCAGGTTACTAAAGGGTGGTGTTTTGTGTAAAAAAAAAGATTAAGAGAGACTTAGAGAAGAAGAAATGAGCACCTACACTTTGATTATAGAATCAGAAGTCTCTAGTATGTGATTTGAAATTGACTTGGGAATTTTTTCTAAGCTCTTCCCTCTCCAAGGTTCTCTCCAGGGGTGCTGTCCTGCTGTGTTCTGTTCATTGTCTGTGACAAATCTTGGGACACATGACATCCACCCTCCAGATTACCCTTTACACGCTCTAGATTTCTCCCCCTCTCATGTTCCAGAGCACGTGAGGAGGCAAAATGGGAATGCCTCCCCTGGAACACAGCCAAGGTGGCTCTTGCTGGGGCAGCTCGTGCTGGCCCTGTGTGTAATGTGGGCAGAGGTGAGGGGTGCCTGTGCAGTGTCTCATCTCAGCTTTGCTTCCATCACTTCTGCTGCACTGTGGACAAACCTTTGTGAGAGTTGAAGGAAAATTGTTGGCTGTTTCTGCCAGGAACCCCGTTGCTCCCAGCATGGCACTAATGAGGCAAGTGCCTTTGGAGATTCTGCTTCAGAACTCGGATGTAAATACAAGCTTGATAAAAACACAGGTGTGCTATCATCAGCAAATTACCATAAATTACCTTCATGAGCAGTGCTCAGAGAAAGCACCTGTAGTTATTTAAAATTAATACATAAACTTGTCAATTAAATAATGACAGATTCATCTTTAAACAATAGTGATCAATTTACTCTCTCTCAGTAAACTTAAAGAGTTGATAGTCTAAGAGGATACAGGAGCTCACTGTTCCAGAAAAATAAACAGCAGAGGATATATTTGTCAGTGTACAAATTAATTTAGGAGCAGGAGACTGCAGCAATGTGTTTAGGCCAGCAGTAGTTGTGACTGCTGGCCCCAGCAGTGCCCATCATTGAGCCCTGTTATCCCTGTGTGCTGCAGCAGTGCTTCCTCTGCTAAGAAGTGAAGAGCATCAGAAAGCAGCAGCCTGTGGTGGTTTTCCTCTTTCCCTCAATTTCCACTGCTGACAAAGGGGTGGGAGTTCCTGGTTCTTCCCAGTGGGTGCAGCCTCTCTTCACCAGTGGCCAGGGCCAGGCAGCTGCTCGCACAGAAGAGCTGCACATGCAGGATCTGCCAAGGCCCTCTTGGTAGTTGAGAGCTGCTGGGTTTTGTGCTCCAGGTTACATTCCTCTATTCTTATGTACATATGTCCATCTGGATTTTTGTTTTGTCCAGATCATGGGACCCTGCTGGTTCCCAGGAGTTCACTGTGTGTGTTTTGTGCTGCACAAATGTGTGAAGCGTAATGGAAGGATCTGCTGATCCAGAGCAAGGTCAATTCGAGTGTTTTTTTGGCCCTTCAGAGGACAAATCAGAAAGCTCTCCCAGATATGTGTGAAGAGGCCAAGGCAAACACATTGACATTTTGTTAATGGAAGAGAATCTTAAAATGTCAATGAAAATGTCACACTCAGATTCCCATTGTGACCACTCGAAGCAAATTCAGGACCATTTAATGGAGTTTTATTTTACTCTTAAAGGCAAACACACACACACACAGCTGTTCAAAGAACTTTTAAGATCATTCAGAGCAAGTGTTGCTCATGGATATGACAAGGAGGAAAGCAAGAGAAGGCAGCAGTTGTTTGAAGGGTGTGTGCTTACTGCTCTTTCGGTCTTGAGGATGGGATAAAACCGAACAGGATTTGTTTTGTTTACATCTGGGTGTCTTGGGGAATGAAGTTATTTGTCACCAGGGTAGGTGCTCTGGTGACACTGCTCTAGCACCAGGGAAAATGTTCATTCTTGCTTTACACAGTGTGCCAGAACTATTAATAACACAGGTTTTGTGGATACCTGTCTACTTGCTATGTAAATACCTCTCCATTTAAGAAACTGTCCACGATCTTTGAACTAATTAGTTTTACAATGGACTTACTTTATGAGGGGCTTTGGAGAACTTGCTTAACAAATTCAAGCTTGCTTTAGAAAGGTTCTTGCAGAGCCACTGGTGACTAATTACTTTTGAACATTCTTAATCCATACTCTGTTTGAACAAGTAACTATGATATAATAGGATTGTAGCCCAGAGGAGTCCTGTGTAACTTTTCAGGTGAAATGCACATGGTTTTACTTATAAATGCTCAGGGGATTGTTGATGAGTAAGGTTTCACCTCTCAGCCGGTATTTTTTTTGGAGGTGGTTGTTGTTAAAAATTACATTCTTTCCCTTTGTTCTTTGGAATGGCAGCACTGCTGTGTACTGGAGGTGATCCCTCTCACTAATGTCCCTGAGCAGCCTTTGCTTTTTAAACTTTATTTATCCTCCTATCACCAGTCCTCACTGCCACTGAATGTGTGCTCCTTGTTTGTAGGGCTGGGAGCTTCTGTTGCTGTAGTCCAGCCTATACATTTCCAAATGTATTTATGAAAACATTTTTAAAATTAGGCTAATTTTTCAATAGGACTGTTATGGAAAACTGTCAGTTCTTAGAATCCTTTAAATTTGTGTCGTGAGGTTCATTATTTTAAGTTAACAGTATGGTTCTTTGTCTTGTCTTTAAAAGCTGCTCGCACGACTTGAGGGCAGAAGTTCTCTGAAGAATCTTGAACCTTGTCTGTTTGCTGAGGAAGGATCTCCTGTTCATGGTAAAAATGTGTCTTCATCCCATTTATGGAAAAATGTTCATGTAAAAGTATTCTCAGAGATAAGCATACAAGTAAATTATTTTGCCCTAGATCAGAATTCTAATTGCTGATGTAGTTCAATACAAACTAGATAAAATGGAATAATGTAAAGTCACCCTTACAAATATTATTAAGTAGGCCTCAAAATCTACTTTATGCATATCAAGACACAGGGGTAGGTGAGTAAATACCAAGCACATTGCTCAGTGTCAGTAGTTTTCCAGCAATTTGTCTAGAGTCTGTCATTAAACCTCTTTGTTTGTTTCTTTCATCAGTGGTCTTGACAACCACCACAAAGTTATAACTGCAGAAATTTGCAAAGAACATGAGGTTCAGTAAATAGCAGAAAGTCCAGTGATGCAGAGTTGTCTGGGTAAATTAGGATAAGGAGCATGAGCAAACAGTATTTTTCAGTGAAGCCAAGTCATCAAGCCATTCAGTCTTGACCTGAAAAATCCCAAGTATACTTAGAATAGAACTTCATAAACAATTCCATTATGGACATAGGTACTAATTAGTTGAATGAGTTCACAGTGCCAGGATCAACGTGGCTCATAGAGACCTTCAGTGGGTGAACAAGAATTTCAGATTGCAGAAATGGGGTAACCTTTCAAAGACACCAGTGCAAGAAATTTTAATATTAAGATTGGGTATTTTAATGAAATAAATTAATGAACTAAACAGAAAATAACACACTGTTCGGGAAATCAGACTGATTTTCCAGATTGTGTGAAATTTCATTAATTTCACGATTGAAGAGACAACTCTGATTACACAAGACTAAAAATAATATGAAAAAAGGCATATGAGTGGCAAACTGTAAGGATCAATAGTGAGATACTGCTGCTGGGGAATTTATGTTTGGATGAGTGGATTTCATAGGGCGACTGTGTGGCTTCAGTGGTTAGCAGCACACTTGTCTGCAGTTTGAATTCCCACAAATATGGAATGTTCAGAGGAAAGAACAGAAAAAGCAATAAAGAATCAGGATAATGGATGAGAAATGATGCTTGGTCTTCAAACACAGTCACTGTGAGAGCCTTTGTGTATTGTTTTGCAGCACTAGAAAACAAATGTGGGCTTTAGCAGTACATGATTCCTGCCCTGAAAGTTTCCAATGTGACATAACAATGATAAAGGGTGGAGAAATACTGCTAAGCCAGTGCAGGTAGAGCACAGAAGAATATTTAAATACTCTCATTTCTGAACTGCTGTGTTACTCACAAGAAGAATTAAGGGCCAGGAGTGAAATTGGTGTATGCTTCACAAGACTCTCAAATTCTTAATTTTTTTGGAAGATGAGCTATTACTGTATTTTTTTTTCAAAACATAAATATTAAATTATCTTTTAGTCTGGGTGTTTGGTATTTTTTAGTCAACTTTACACACAACAAACAAATGTTGGAGACTGAACTGGTTATGTACTGGTCAAACAGATTTTAAGATGTTTTCTTGGGGATCACTAACTGCCCTTGCTGCAGTCCATAGTGTTACATAATTTCATGTCAAATGATCTGTTTTGCTCTTAAAGCTTTATAGGTTGTTCATGTCTGTCTGAAGACTGTTCCAGAAGCTCAGTTCTAAGATGGCTGGAAACCTTCTAAAATTCACCACTGGTTTCTCTGTGCCAATTGAGCTTTTGAAGCACTTGTATTTTTCTTCTGCTTCCAACAAATGGTATCAATTATTACCCATATTGGTCATGCTTTTTGGCTGACAGTAATGAAGCTGCCTAACGTTAGCACAGCCCTTTAGCTGTATATATATAAATGGACTTCACCTTTTATTACATTTTTGCTCTGTCTTTTAATACCACAGTATTCATGTGAGCCCATGCGTTATTTTGATGTGTGTTCACATTATTATTCAGTCTTAAATCCCTGTTGAAGGCCTACCTCTCCATTTGTCATGAACTTGACTTTTAATGTGTCACTGTGGAATTCTGTAATATGTTGCCCATGAAGTCAATACTGAACAGCTCTTCATCTAAAATGCTATGATTAAAGCAATGAAAAGACCTAAATTATTCTTTTTTTTTCAGATGAAATTTAAACCAAACAAATGCATGAAGTTCAATAAACTATCCAAAGGTTACATTTTAGTTAAGTGTTCATAACTTGCATGTCAGGGTACTGTAAAATAGGGACAGGTAATATAGGTATTAATGTGATACTCTAACCACTGCTTCAAATTATGATGGACTTGCATATTTAAGAGCACATAAGTACATTAATTACATACCATTTAAGCTCTTCTGGAATGGAGCAAAAGTGACACAAGCATTAAATAATCTTCCACTATTGCCAGTCATATTTCCCCTGTGCCGCTGGTATGAAGGTGTGGGTGTCAGTAAGGCTCTGATGTTCACCAATTGCATGACACCCAACATTAACTTGGAATAAATATTAGGCCTTTCTACTTCACTTATAAATGGTATAAATATTAGTGACAGCTTCTGCACAGTATTGTAAATGACCAGCCCAAAAACTTCAAGGTAGCCTAAAATATGAAACACACAAAGTTATTGCTGAGTGTTCCAACAGCCTGTTTGTATCTGCAGTGTCAGAAAATAGTTTAACCAGCATTTTCGGGTGGATTGATTACAGACAAAAATAAGACTCTTCTCATTCAAGACATAACACTAAACTGATGATCAGGACTGAACACAGTGTTTCAGTTAAAATATGTATTAATCTTACATAAATATTTACATTTCTTCAGCATCGTTTAGTTTAGCCTGAATGTCCATTCATAGAATTGGACTATTATTCTCTTTAGTCTGCCCATAATGAGCCAGTTCAGGCTGCCCTGAGCCAGGCAATGTGTTAGGGGACTCCTTAAAACCTAACTCTTAAATTCACCAGTGTTGAATTTCATGTGAAATCACTCTACTCATCCATCTCCATCTGTTAAATCTTCACAAACCTAAGTTTTTATTAACCCAATTAGTTTGTCTTCTGCATGTTTTGCCAAGCTAATGGAACATTCATCTACTGATATGTTTAATGTCTGCCAACACCAATTCTAATAGCAAAAATTCCCATTAACTTTCTTCCATATTAAGGGGCTGTTCCTGCTCTCCCTATCAGCCTGTTCTCATCCTGTGACATTATCTTTCTACTAATCCTCCTTTCAAAGTTGTTTTGACATTAATGAATGATGCTAGTTGTGATCACTCAGTTTCTTCTGTGACCTATTGTCATTGTGTCAGAGGCTTCTTAAAAACGTTGCTGGCCTCACTTCCTCCTTTGCTGTGTCATGGTTTGTCCTCTCTGATCCAGAGAAATGAATTTCCCCTCTTATCTTACTGTAACAGCCTGGTTGCTAATTCAATGAAACCCTACATTTATAGATGTTGCTATAAATGCTCCTGTTCTGCACCCGTTCTCCCTGTGGGCAGCTCTTGGATAATCAGGAAGGCACAGAAATCCCCAGCTCTCTTGAGGTTTTCTTGCAGTCCAAGCTGTTGCTGTTTTCAGAGTAACTCAAGTGTCTTGGTCAAACTACAAGGTAGCTGTGTATCTCTTTCAGCAGTGTCAGACAAACTTTGAGGGGTGCTTGGCTGTCTTGCTGTTCACATTAATAAACCACCGCTACAAAAACCTCTGAGAATGATTTTTGTCATTCAACTTAGAATTTTCATTTAAATAAATTTTATTACTTCTGCCAAAAAAACCACAAAACCCCCATCTAGTGCCATTCTGTAGCACACAGAAATCCTGCTAGAATGTCTTCAAATGGAAAAAGTGAAGCATTTATTTCTCAGAATAATTTTTGAATCCAGCAGGTCATACTTTGCTATAAAGGTAGGTGAAGCATCTGTTGCCTGTTGGCCCCACTCAGTTACTGGCCTGGATTCAGAAATGCCAATCAGGGTGGCAGAAGTTTTGTGTCGCAGCCAGTGGCAAAAGATACACTTGGTTCCTTATCAAGAGCTGCCTTGCACAATGGTTCCAAAATACTGCAAGAGACAAAATAGGAGGGGATGACCTACCCAGCACTTTCAGGAGGAGCTCTTCCAAGCTGGTATCTCACCCTGCCAGGGTGTGGTTAGGTCTCTGGCACAGGCTGTGTGTCAGCAGAGCCGCTGGCTGCAAGTGTCAGAGATGGGCACTGCGACCTCTGGACAGGAAGAGAAAATAAAAACTTATGTCCCAAGATGTGTAGTTATTGTTCATCTCAGAAGTGAGGGAGCCATTCAGAACAGCTTAGTAAGGGCTTGGGAGGCAATTAAGCTTTTTAATAGATTTCAAAGTATGAGGAATTCATATAAATGCTATTTCTGAGTGTCACTGAAATGGACAGACTTGTTACATCAGGTGTAAATTGCTTTTAATACCTGCAAAGGGAGAAGAGCTTGGTTTCTTCCCTACCATCCTCCTCCCCTGATCCCAAACTGCATCTTGACATTGTAGGCATTTGTGAATAAGGACATCCTCTAGAAGTTGAGCAGTGACTTGAAAAACCCTGTTAACTCAGGCAGGTACAAACATGTTTAAGGAAAGTTGCAGTTAATTCTCTATTCTTGCATCCCCCTATGGAAAGCTGTTATGCCATTTGCACTTGCCAGTGCCATGGAAATATCTCACCTTCCTGCAATTATAGTTGTGTGATTCTCCTTACTGCATGTGGTTACCCTTCTGCCTATAAAATCCAAAATGTCATAAATAAATAATCCAGTTCCCAAAATTAGAAACTTATAAAGGGCAGCTAATAAATTAACTTCTTCTAGGGTCTTGCTCTGATACAAGACGTCAGAAGTCTTTGGATAAGGCTTTAGAGCATCTTGCATTCACATCCAACAAAAGAACTGGTTTCCTAATGAAGCGTAATGCTGTTTTTAATTAACATTTTAAATTTTTATGATATGTATTTTATGACCCACATGGATGAGGTAATTAGGCTGAATCCTTTTATGAACAGAGATCCTTTGCTTCAGACAGAGGCGTTGCCTGGAGTTGAAGGAATCCCTGAGTCTCCCTTGTCAAAAGAAGCAGTTTCACATTATTATCACTACAGTAGAATATAAGTGCCAAATTAACTTAATGGTGTTCTCTTCACCAGTCACAGATTCCTGTAGGAATTTTGTGACATGCAGCATGTGACATCTATGTGAAATGACCTCTGATATGTCAGATTTTTTTTGTTTTGTCCTCTACTTGGTTATTTCTTAATTGTGTTTGCATAGTATAGATGGTTTCTTAGCCACTTCTGCCTTTATCTGCCTGTAATGATACAGATGAAATCCACCTGCCAACCTTTTATTGATGGAAATCTCCTAGATGGTGCTGGCTGAGGCTTTCAACCTTTGTTCACAGTTGATTAACTTCACTTTAGAGGCCTTTCTTGAAAATGGAAATATCTTCTGGTGGATGCTAACCAGGATTTAAACCATTTATGAATGTCAAATAAAATGCATTTTCCAATTTGTGAAATAGTGAGTATTGGTTCAGAAAACACTGCGAATCAACTCTGGGCTATAAATGCTCTTACCTGACAAGGTGCTGCTTTGTTTTTGCACAGGAGATGTTATTGAATTCCATGGCCCGGAAGGGACGGGAAAAACAGAAATGCTTTATCACCTCATAGCCCGCTGCATCATTCCCAAAGCAGAAGGAGGCCTGGAAGTAGAAGTCATGTTTGTTGACACTGATTATCATTTCGACATGCTCCGGCTGGTCACCATTCTTGAGAACAGACTGGCACAAGGGACAGAAGAAATGATAAAGCAATGCCTGGGAAGGCTCTTCCTTGTGAGCTGCAGTAGTAGCACTCAGTTACTCCTCACTCTCTACTCTCTAGAAAACCTGTTCTGTGCTCATCCCTCGCTCTGTGTTTTGCTTTTAGACAGTTTATCAGCTTTCTATTGGATAGACAGAAGCAATGGAGGGGAGAGTCTTACCTTGCAGGAGATGAACCTGAAGAAATGTGCTAACTTCCTTGAAAAGCTTGTGACACAGCACCACTTGATCCTCTTTGCAACAACACAGACACTAATGCAGAAATCTGCAAACTCTGCAGAAAGCTTTTTACCTTTAAAACTTCCCCATGAAACTGACACAGACTACAGACCGTATCTCTGTAAATCATGGCAGCAAATGGTAACGCACAGGATGTTTTTCTCTAAGCAGTGTAATTCTGCCAACAGCAAAGCTTTTACTGTAGTTTCTTGCCACCGCAAAAGAAACCAGGTAGTAAAACGTTCATTTAGTGTTGCAGAATGTGGAGTTCAGTTTTAACATCAGTTTATTTAGTAAGTGTTTATCAAATCCTGGTGCTTAAGGCCTGATTAGGTCTAAGTACCTTCTAGTAACTTTTCAACTAGCTGGTTGTT
This sequence comes from Chloebia gouldiae, assembly GCA_003676055.1. Lineage (NCBI taxonomy): Eukaryota > Metazoa > Chordata > Aves > Passeriformes > Passeridae > Chloebia > Chloebia gouldiae. Next base: position 5,096,067 of record QUSF01000003.1, on the reverse strand, counting down.
GCTGGATGATTAATAATTGTTGTCACCATTTTCTTGAAATTCAGTGAAGGGCAGAGAATAGTAAATTTTTTTAATTGCTTCAGCAATTCCATCCAAATTATAGAGGACTGTTGACATTACTTGTTTATGCTTAATCAAGAAAATGGTAACCAAAGACACATTAAAGTCCTGGTGTCCTTCAGCAGTCTAACCCATGTGGCCAAATGGCTGTTGGAATTTCTGGGTCTTGCTGCTTTACACTCCTCCTCTTCCAAGCTGCAGAAGTAGGAGCCTATTTGTCTGTGGCAGAGGTTGCAGAGAGGCTAGAGTTCACACTTTATAAACATTGGCCTTGGTTTATTGTCTGTAGTTTAGGCCATAAGAAATGCCGATTTTGCCTGAAGAAGATTCATTTTCACAGCCTGTTAAATAATGGTGATCCTGACTGTGCTGCTTCTCCTGGCTCTCAGCCTCTTCATTTACATTAGCAGGTGCTCAGAGGAGCAGGGTTTGCAGGTGTTCTGACCCTTAAAAATGTCTCGCATTGAAAATCCTGGTTTCCAAAACTGAAGGAAAAGTAAAGGCCCAGCTCTGAGTACCTGTGAGTTTGTGCTGCATGCAGCGAACAGTTTAATTTTTGGAAATAATTAAGTGCAAGTTATGGGTTATTTTGGGAGTGGAGGTTGTTTTTTGTTGTTTTTTATTTTTTAAAATGATGCACAGACTTTTTTCTCTGCCCTTCCTCATTATTTCTTCCCACTTCTTTCCCTTCCCCACTCTCTCTAAGAAATCTAGGAATGCCATGCCTCTGGTCTTTACCAATATGTATTTGCCACATGTAGAACATTTGTGTGTATGATTTGGCATGTAACATGTTGCAATTCTGGCAAAGAAGATTCAGAACTTAAGAGAAATGCCCTACAGTTCTGGCAAAGAACACCACATTATTTATGAACCTAGAGTGCCCTTTGAAAGCTTCAAAGTACTTTACAAGAAAGAAAATTGCACACAGTACATTATTTAACACAAAAACTTACATTAGCTTACAAATTCAAATTACTCAAACAAGGGGGAAATACTTCTCACAGCGATGTTTGTTCAGTCATGTTGCACAGCACGTTTTATAGTTTAGATTGAAGAGATTATTAACAAAAATGCATATTAAGAAGAAGTATCTAGCTCATTATCTTTTTGAGGAAGATGCCTAAAAAACTCTGTTGTGAGACACCTTTGAATTTCCTGATTTCTGAAGCAACTTTTTCAAGCTGAATGTATGTCTGGAATCCCAGCTTTGTATAGTTCAGTTACCCTCTTGGGTTCAACTGTGTCTGTTCACAATGAGTTGAGTTTAATTATTCTTTCTATGGGAAAACTTCCTTTTTTCCCTTCTCATTTTAAACCTTCCATCTGATCACTTCTTCTCACCATCAATTATTTGACACATGAGCAAACTTTGCCTTTTCAACATCTCCCCAGAGCTGGTTTTATAGAATGATGGTTTTATAGAATGTCACTTGATTTGTGCTTTCTCATTCATCAGCACCAATATGTATTTTATTTCAAAATCTGCATGAGAACACGAATCCATGAAAAACTAGATAGCAACCACTCAACCTAGAGTGGACCCAAGTTAAATAGTTTACCATGAGTAGACACTTTCACTATTAATTATGATAAAGGGCATTATTGAGTTTTTTTGTAAAAATGGAAAATTTCAAGTAGAACTAGAGAAGTTTAGAACCTAAAAATTCTAGGACTGTGTAATTTCTACTAGAAAGAAAACCAAACAAAAAGCCCCCTTTCCATTGGAGAATACAACTCCACTGATGATTAACTTCTTCATAAAATCATATTTTCTAAAGAATATGCTTGAAAAAAAAACAACAGATATGTTCACCATTCCCATCTGGAAAAAACACCTTTTATATTATTCAGAATGTATTTTGTATTTTGCATTGTACTATAAAAGAAATGCCTAAATTGAAATGAAGCCAAAGTTCTAGTTGATCAAAAAGAGCACCTCAGGAAATTTTGAAATTTCCCAGTTTTATTTTTATTATGAATGCAGACAGATTTTTTTATTTCTCTGGTAATTGTAATATTCACACTCTGCACATTTGTTTTAGCTATATAGCAACCCTGGATTTCTGGGGTGCTGAGCATCTGCATATCCCTGTAATGCTGCAGGAGGGATAGGCAGTGCATAATCTGGGAGTTCACTGACCTCATCCTTTGCCAAAATTATGCCATTTGGAAAAATGAACCTTTAGGATACAAGTCTCAGAAAGATGCAGTGATAAAGAACATGGAAAGCAGCAATTTTGTTTGTACCTTAATGTCCTGTGGGCATTAAACATGGGGTTTACCATTTTTTAAGTGGAGAATTTTCTCAAAATTTTGTACTGATTGTAGTTAGTGGAGACTGCAGTCCATCCTTTTGAGCCAGGAACAGTGTATGAAATGTAGCATTATACCTGGAATACTCCATTTAATGCAGATTCTCCTCTTTCACCCAGACCTGAGGTACCACCCTGTCTCCAGCCCACTGTCTCACCTGAGGTGCCCTGAGCTGCTGCAGCTCAGTCTCCCAGGGAGGAAGCACATTTCGGGTTAGTAGGTCTGGTTTGAATCAGCCCTGCAGAAAAGCATGCAGTACATGTATTCCTGAACTCAGATTTAGCCAGATATTTCTTAGAAATGAAAATCCTTTCATGTCAGTGCCATTGTTCTTCAGCTCAGGGTGGTATTATTAAGGCTTTTGTAGACACAGGAACTTTTTACATTCCTTAGAATTTTGTTTGTTGTTTCATATGCAACATGGAATTAAAGCAGCAAGCTTGAAATAAAGAGGAACTAGTTCACCCTTTCCCCCATTCTTTTCATAACAAGAGGGCTTCTTAGCAAAACCAAATTAAGGTATTTTGCAGGTTTTGTATTTATTTTCTACTAAACTGGTATTTCTATAGACACCTGGAAAGAAAATGTTGAGTTTTATATTCAGTTAAAAGTTCTTTGTATTCCTAGGCTTTTTGTAGAGCAAATAAAATACAAATAACAGTTTGCTTGGTTTAAGTTTGCACTTGCACATGAAATTCAAGTTTCCTTTTTCTTATATAAATAATCTCAGAAACTTAATTTTCCCTGGAGTTCAGAAATGGCAGAAGATAAATGTTCTCTCATAGAAACACACCTGCAGTTGTATTTTTGCTGGAGAGTAATGGACAGAGGAAGAAGAAATACCACTTTGATGGCAGTTGTATAGAAGCCTCGGACTGTGTCTGAAGAGGAACGTGACTTTTTACTTTCCAGTGGGTCCTTTAATAAAATGTCTTTTGAACCTCTTTATTCAAATGTACTTTTGATATGCAGATAGCATACTGGGGCATGGGCAACAACATTTTGCCATCATTCAAGCCTGATGTCAAACTTAATACCCACCTCAGGATAAAGCTGTGCCACAGCACCAAGCTCCAGCTGGTGTAGGAGATTGCAGTGAATTCTCTCCTGTGTAAAAGCTGCAGATAGGTGCAGTGTGTCCAACAGGTGCAGAGTAGCACAGGACCCTGCATTTTGTAAAGAAGGGGAGGCACTGGAAGGGCATGGGAGACTTTGGCCATGGAAAAAAAAATTCAGACAGGTAAAGGAACATGAGTACAATGCATGTGCATGATCTGGCTGGAGAACTGATGCCCTGCAGAAGTCTCTGAAATCAAAGGTCAGGCCATCCCTGTGTGTGAGAGAAAACACCAGAGTGGCACTGGGCTGTGAATAACATGGAGTGGGACAGAAGGGCCCATGAACTTCACAGACCTGGTCTAACATGGTAATACTTTCAAGGAAACAGCTGGCTACAGTGGACCTGTAGGTTGTTCCCACCTGGGAATATGGATTCCACTATGTAGATGCTTTATAGCTTATTTATAATGAAAATATAAAACCGCTGCTCTGAACCCAGGAGGAATTAAATGTAAAAGCAGACATTTTATGTTTGGGTTTTTTTCCCTCCAGCTCTAGGCACCTTCCCAACAGTCAGCACCTAGCTCCAGAGCACTCTTGCAGCTTTCTGTGGCAGGAGCAAGTTTCACTGAAAGTGAGTCGTTCTCTCCTTTGCTGAGGGTTTCTGTGCACTCTTTATTACCAGCACAGACTGGGCTACCCAGACAGGCAGGCTTGAACCCATGGGACACATCAGTTAAGTGGTAAGTAGCTGTGGAGGCTTGATTCTGTTGGCAATCAGGAGTAATGTCACATTTGAGTAGATGATTTTGAAGAAACAGGGCTGTGACTTCATTTAGGAAAAGTCTGGCACTCTTCCCTCTGCTTTCCCACCCTGCTTTGCATCGTGCCCCAGCCAGCTGGTCCTTGTACCTGTGTGGGCCTCAGTGCTCCAGGATAGCGGTGACAAGATGTCACCGCCTTGCCAAATGCTGGTGAACAGCCATGTTTGCATCTTGGCACTCTCGTTCTGCAGGAGTTGGCACAACCACTAGAGTTAATTTAAACCTTTTGCCAGGTTTCTTTCTCATACATCTCGCTGGGCCTGTGCTAAAGACCTCCTAGCCGTGGGGGAGATAGGAAAGAGAAGAAATCTTGGGGTTTGAATATTAAGGACAAGATTTTAGGCCATTGCTCCAAAAAGAGGCTAAGCTGTGAGGTTCCTGCAGTGGCAAACAGAAGTCAAGGCACCAAAGGTGGCTTGGTAAAGGTCAGGGAATGGACTCTACATCTCCTGTCAAGGGATGAATAGGAATTTTGACTTAGAATGTCTGCACACTCACACTGCTTATGGAGAAGACCATGCTGTGGTAGGCAGTACTGTCTGTAAAACACATCTCAGGCTCCATCACTGACAGTTCTGTCTCCATCCCAGTATCTCTGTGAGGAGGGAAGGGAGAGAAGAAGAGGTTGAGAAAAGGGGAGGCTGTTTAGGGAACTCAAGGCTTTGCTGAAGTATGGGAAACAGGAGAGCCATTTGGTCATCAAAAGCTAGCAGGCAAAGGGCTTCATTTCTCTCCAGAGCCTGTAGAAAAATGCCCATGGTAGCAAAGAATGGCTTAGCTAAAACCAGCACACTCAAAAGGTCAGGGGATTGCAGGAGCAGCCTGCAGCCACCATGAAGAGGAAAACCTGGCTGGAGAGGAGACACCACCAGAGCTGCTGTTCTGCTCCTCTGAATTCCTGTGAGTATGTCCTGGTGCACATACTGCCACTGGAAGCTCATGTCACAGCTGGAGATGGGACACCATTCAACCCCTTCTGGGAAGCAGGAAACTGGTGGGAGGCCACCCTGTCCCCATGGCTGCTAAGCAATCTTGCCCTTGATTAAGAGCATTCACTTACAAGGTCATGGCTAAACTTCCCCTCATCCTTTAATGCCTTAACTTAGTGGCTCTGCAGTGATACTACTGGCACTGCTTGCATTTCAATTACCATATGCATCAGTGGCACTTTTCTGACAATAAAATCACATTTCATGAAATTATACAGGCGCTTGTATTTTCACCCATCAGAAAAAAAAAAAAGATTCTTTAAAAGAAAATTATGAATCCCCTAGGCAAATACTTTAGACCAGTTGCATAGGCAATGAAGTTACAGGAGCCAATGGAGGCAGGAATTTGAATAGCCCACAGGAAGAAGGGGCTCACCATCTTTAAAATCCATGGAGGCATTCCAAATATGATTATTCTGCAGTCCTGTTCACAACAAATCTTGCAGGCTGACACTACATGCCCCTTCCCATTGATTGCATGGCCTGCACAAGCACTCTGAGCCTATTAAGCCTGAAGTCCCTGCTGCAGATAATAACTTAGACATTTCAGTCCCTCGAGCAGACACAAAAAAGTACTTACTAGCACAGTTGTCAATTTTGTGGAAATGTCCTGTGGGATTCTGTAAGTATCCTAACAACTGGCTGAGCTCTTTCCTTTGCTCCCACAGGTGTGGTTAAATCAAGGAGCAGTCAGTGCTAGCTGAAGGCAGGCAGGGCTCAGCTGCCTCGTTCTTGCCAGAGAGTGTCCGTGATCCACTGCTGGCTGCTAAATGCTCAGGAAAGGTTCCATCTCCCACCATGGCAGAAGAGTAAGTGAGCCCCCCCTGGATTCAGGAGGGAAATCCTAATATGCCTGATTTTCACCATGCCAAGGTAGCAAATCAGCCTTTCTCAGTGGTGGAAATGGGAATTTCTGACATGCTCAGGTCTCTGCTGGTTGCAGATCAACTGACACTGGGATCAGTAATTCACCCCCGTGACTGAGCACCACAGCACAGCCTGAAGGAGACTCACCTGGGGGCACCTGCTGGGAGGTGCAGCACGGCTCCTGGACCAGGGCACTGCTCCTGGCATCCCTCCTGGCACAGGGAGAGCCAGCTCTGCTCCCCTCTAGAGCTGCACAATGCTCACATGTGCTGGCAATGACACCCAACCACTGCCACAGAGTACAACGCCTCTAAAGGAAAACCCTGTCACTCATTCTGATCAAATTCCGTAGCTCTGCTCATGGCTCTGCTCTGGTGGGATCTCATGCCTGTGTTTTGTGTCAAAGTCGCTTCTGTTTTGTAAAGAAGCTCAAATGGTTTTCCTGCTCTGAATGAAGGACAGAGGTTGCATCCACCAGTCTCGGTGATACTTTACCCACCCTCATGGCTGTGCTGGCTGTGAACCAAATAGTAACAAGAAAGAGCAGCATAGCATAGTGTCAAAGTTACAAAACAGGCTTTTCTCTTCGCCTTGGTTTGGGTTTTATTGCTGCTTCTAATCGCTCTTCTAGGAAACAAAATTTCCCAATACTTCCTTTTCTGGTAAGACAGAGTGTGTGTGGTATCCTACCCCAAAGGCAAGAAAAGAATATTCTTTGGGTTTATTTTTTTTTAACTGAAAACACACTCTGGTTTGGGCTGTGCATTCCTCAACACAGTGTTGCTCCACTCATGGATTGATAAAAGATACAATGGACAATGGGAAAAGTTGGAGAGAGTGCCAGAACACAGAGCAGGCGGCGCTGCAGGCAGGTGTTTAAATGAACTCACTGGGTATGAAAAAAAATTCTGCAGATCTGAAAGCCAGAAGTCAAACTCTGGACTATTCCTTCTGAATTTGCACTTTTACATGTGCAGCACAGCTGAATTAGAGACTGAAGATGATAAAAATGCAGACACAAAATAACAAGGCTGGTTTTCTAGATCTTTTGATCCTACAACCTGTTTTCTCCAAGAGCAAGGTTTAGCTTTTAGGAAGATAAAGGTGGCACAAACAAAAGTGGTTTCTGTTAGGATAAGAAATCATTAAATATCAGTGCAAAATTTCAAAACCTGCTGAATTCTCAGTATGTAAAATTGGTCCTAGCTGCTCTCTGCTCTGGATGATTTCAGTGTCACTTTTGTCCTGTCATTTATTTGAAGCCAAAACCATTATATTTGGGAAGCAGGTAGGCTTTCAGACTCTCCAAAACCAATTTAGTATAATTATGGAGTAGGATGTACTAAAACTAAATATTAATTCATACACAGACTAAAACATATATTTAGTTGCCACCAGGATTCTTGTGAACAACAGCAACACACTGATAGGACAGAAGGCATTTCATCTTGCAAAGCCATCATGACATAGAAGAGGACATTCAAAGGAAATGGTGAAACCCTTTTGTTTAATGAAAACTGAATGCAAGGTACATTTTCTTACTGCGGTCTCCTGTCCCAGCTCTCCTCCCTGTCTGAAACACCATGCCAAAGCTCAAGCAGTAAATCTCTCTTTGCCAAAAGAAGCCTGCTGGAAAGCAGAATAAATACAAGTGGAGACTGGAGTAGAGACTGAAGGCTCATCTCGTTTTGGATTTGCCTTGTTTCCCCACAGCTTTCCTTCTCACCAGTTAATTGGTCTTGATACTGAAAAGCAGATCCGGATAATCCTGGGCAGGGTGACGTTAGGTTTTGAATACAGAAGAAAAGAGAGGTCAGAGTGTAGTCTTGATACAAAGACCCCAACCCCCCAATCCTGTGAAACTGTATAAAAGCCTTAAGTACTCCTGAATAAGGAATTGCTTTTTTGCAGACTTTTAGTAGATGGTCTCGTTCGAGTACTCATTTTTAATTCATCAAAGGAAACATAGAAGATGGTTGAGGATGCAACTTGCCCAGGCTTCTGCCATGAAAACAGCAAAGCTTAAAGATCTGTTTTAAGGTGTTTCAACAAACACAGGTGTAAAAGGCTTGAGTATAGGGCAGCTTTGCCAAACAAGTGGCCTTTGGCTTTTAATGGTTTTGATTGTGCTATAGGCTGCGTTCATGTTGTTCTCCAACCACCAGCTCAAGTCTCAGTTTTGCTTATTTGCTGGAAGTTTGTGTAACTGACATTCCCAAACAAGCCATGGCAACTCCAAAACAACCTACAGATTTAAATGCTAATAACTACAGCATAACCTAGACAATAAACCTATCAAGAAAAACAATGTGAAGAAACAGTTGCAGACAATAAAAATAAAAACATTTTCCATGTGAATGTTAAAAAATAATTCTGCACTAACAGCTAATAGAATTCTTGTTAGCCCAGGTAAGCTACTGCTTGAATGAAAATTCATTATGTATAAACAGACTGGATATCTTGCTCACTACAGACTGCTCAAGTAATGTAGATCCTGTTCATTTTTATCCATTCCCTTTGTCAGGCCCCAATGGAATTGTTTAAGTTGGACTTAGCACAGAAGCCACCAGCAGAAATGCACTGAGTGTGCTGCTCTGTTGGCAGGACTCGAGGCTGTCAACGCAGTGAAAGGATCTCAGCCACACAACCCAAGTTAAACTTGCCTCCTGCCAATCTGCCACATGCTAAATTCCAGTAAATTGCTTAATTAACGTAATGAAAGCAAACTGCTCTCCAGTCTGCTCTGTAGGTCGCTGAAAACACCCTCTCATACACAAGCAATGATGGCCTGTCCTTCAACAGTGTGACCTACGTTTACCTGTTCCTAAGAGCTCCTATGTGCACACCTCTTGTAAATTTTTCTGTTCCATTGTACGGAAAGTATTTCTGGTTAACTATTTTGGTAGCCCCATTTATATTCCCTATTTCTAGAAAGGCTCATGCATATGTTTAATGCATGAATAGTTCCAGGGAAGTCAACGGGAAAATTTATACCTTTAAAGTTAAGGGTGTGCATACATCTTTACAAAGTGAAAATGGACTTTTCATCTACACCTCAAGGTTTCCTCCAGCTGTGTCTGCCAGAACATACATAACTGAACCAGACTTCCAACACTAATCCATTATTCCTCCACCTAGAAACTTGAAATCCACCATTAACTCTACAATCATTATATATGGCTCTCTTCCTTTTTCCTGCTTCTTTCCCAAATTACTCAGAACATAGGGCATGAAAAAATTACTGTGGTGGCTAGGAAAGCACATGCACAGGCAGAGCCAGGTGGTGCTGGCTGGAGAAGGACATCAAGCCATGCTGACAGTGGCTGTTGTCTCATGTTGTGATTCCGAGGCCTGTAGAGGTATCCACAGGCTCAATGCACACAGGCAAATGTCCAATTCCCAGTCTGTGATGACTGGAACTCACTTCCACCTTGTTCTGGATCAAAATCCATGATCTAAACATCTGTCCCCAGTTCCCTGTACTCTCCATACAGTGACTTGGAGCCCTTTCCCACCAAACACATCAGTCATTGTGCTGACAGCTTAGGATCACACTGGTATTTTTGGTGTGTATGTTCCACTCAGGAAAAAATCCAACAAAATGTAATATTCTGTGTTGAAGAAGAAAAGTAGCTGCATTTTATTTATTTTCCTCTATTACAGGGACAGGCCAGTCAAAGACTCCATGGAGTAGAAAAGTGTGCTCAGTAGAAAAGCACAACTCCTGCCTACATGACATTAAACTATCAAGTAGGAAAAAATTTTTTTCCATGGTGATTGCGTTCCCTCCCACTCTCACACAAGCCAAGAGGAGTCTCTTGTGTTTACAGCCAGAGAATGGGAGAGAAGCACTGGGCTGGTCTTGGCTCAGCTCAGTTTTTTGTTTGTGTTGGACACATGATGACACTCCCCTCTTCAGATCCAAGGTCCTAAAAGCAATTTGTTTTCATTTAAAACCAGAAAGGGCTGTGCTTTCTTACCAGCACACACGCTGGGGAAGGCTGACAAAGCAGCTGTCTGTCCTTGTGCCTCAGCAGAGGAGCTGGAGCTCCCATGGCTCCCACCCAAATCTCGGACGCATCAGAAAAGTGTAGCCACAAACTTTCCAACCTTTTGCAATTGAGCCAGCAATATTCCCAGTTTGGCAACTACAGCTCCCAGCTGTCAGCCTTACTGGGCTGTATCAGAGCCACGTGGACACGGGGAGCTGCTCACACAGCCCAACTTGCAAGACCGGTGCCTCAATTTGTCATGCTCATATAATAAATCAATTTGTTTCCTTTAACTAGGGATTAGTCAGCAAACCCTCACTCATGCTTTTCTCGTACAGTAAGTCTCACTTCCCTGTAGAATTTGTGTGAATGTGGCCTTACCTGTGCTTTAGGAGAAGCAGGGAGATGAGGTTGGTTTTCCTGAGATATCCATTCTCTTGTGAATCCCCCCACCCAACAAACACCTGATTTTTCTACCCATGATGAACAGCTATTGGACACGTGGTCTATCCTATACGGTGTGGTGTAGGGAAGGGATGATGTTCTCCAAGCCAGGCTGACCTGATGTGATGTGGCCAGGCAGCAGAGCATTCCACCCACAGCCTCACTGCCACCCCTGCTCGTGCCCCGGGGCGAGTGGAGACTCTTTGTTCCGGAACGGTCTGGGACACTTTCCCACTGAGCCAGGGGAGATCCTGTCTGTCCTTCTGGACAAACAGGTTGTTGTGTTAAGCAGGAGAGGCCTATCAGTGCTGGCATCTCTCAGTCTGCCCCGGCAGGGCTGTGTGGGAGGGCTGGTCACCAGCACCAGCGAAAGTGGCTCCTTGCAGCCCCTGTGGCCCCTCTGGCCCCACTTGAACCCTGCTTGAACTCAGGTGCAGGCGAGAGATTTCGCACGTGGTTCAGAGTGGGGCTTGGAGCAGGAGGACAGCATCAGCAGCAGATCCCTCGGCACTGCTCCTCCCCAGCTCTGGCTAAAGGACTGCAAAATCTCCAGCCCCATGTGCTCAGCCTGCCTCGTCCAGCCAGCTGTGGGAGGAATTTCAGCTGTGGAATAATTTCTCAGAGGAAGTGTCTATCCATGAATTAATGTCTCTAAGAACTAATTATTGGGTAAACTGTATAAACAGTCCCTGGAGTGCCTCTTCAGTACTCAGCTTTTGGGCTTCAAAACAGACAGAGCAGGCAAGAGGATTTTCAAAGGAAGCTCTGTCTGGGCAAGCGATGATGTAGGTGACTCAGTGGTTTTCCCTCTCACCGCCTAAAAAGACAGAAAGGTCTACAGTGGTCATTTGGGGTGAAAATTTATAGCTTATTAATTAAAAAAGAAGGGGAAAAAAAGCCATTTCTAGGCCAGATCATAGATTCTAGGCTGCCATCCAATGTCAGAAAATGTTCCTCTCCCAGCAGGGGATCCAGGCTAAAAGGTTATTTAATACTTTCTGGTTGATTTTCTGTTTGGAATAACTGCCTTAAATGATTGGTTTTGGCCTGAGAAACTGTTTGCTTACCTGGCACCTGAACTTCAGTGATAAACTTTAATGTCCTCCTCTGAGTATTCCTATAGCACACAAAGGAGGCTTCGTGCAGTCCCACTAGCCATAAATCTGACCTTTCTTTAAAAAAAATCAAAATCAGATGTTGTTCATTATCTCTTCCAACTCCCATCTACCCGTGAACATCCAAAAGTTTTAAAAGCCCTGCTTAAGCAGGTCTCCACTCCATTGATGGAATATCCTTTAATATTTTATAGCTCTGACTTGCACTTCTAAAAGTACTAATTAATCTCACTAGATAAAAACTGGCAAAAAAATGGCACAAGTGAGAATAGCTCCATCCTTTCTCACAGCAATCGTGTGCCAGTTCATCTTGGAGCATGTAATGATTTACTGTAATAGTTTTAGGTCCGTAATGGGGCCAATAACTGGCATCTGGAAGCTGTGAGGTTCTTTCCCAATGGATGCCATTCACATATAGTTATTTAATTAATTAACAGCTCCACTACCATAAGCCAGTGAAGAGTCCATTAAAGTTTTTTTTTTTTTTAAATATCTTCCAAAGTAAGAACATATGCTGCACACTGCTTTTCCCTTAGAGAGTGCTTAATGTTGCAACCTGTTTATCTTATGACTGATTTTCAAATTCCACCTTAACCAGCTGCTTTTTGCTTGGCTCTGGGATTCAGCAGAGACTGAACTGCTAAGTGCTCAGCAGGAGCAGCAGAATAACATTCTACCTGCATGTGCTCATTCCTGAATGAGGTGCCAAACCCCTGCAATGGCTGCCTGGCTCTCTCTGTGCTCTTCCCAGACCATACATGTGATGCTCTTTCACTTGCCCATTTTCTCTGCTGTAAGAAAAAAAATCTAATAAAAAAAAAATCAAGGTGTGGAGTTCATCTGGAATAAGCAATATATCAGTGAGAAAACGAACACCAGCAGATATTGGAGGGAGTTGGTCAAGTTTGTAAAATGCATTTGAGAGCTCAGTCCCATGTGAAATGTGGAAAAGCCATCAGGGGCCGTAAAGCCAGCAGGGATGGGTTTGGTCTGGTCACTGTGCCAAAGGATTTTGCTTCCCAAACGAGGATTCCTACTCCTGAGGTGCAGTTAAATGCAAACCACGTCCTGTTGGGTGCTGGCCTGCAGTGGGGTTGAAGGGCTCGTCCGTGAGCCTCTGTCCTCCTGCAGGGAGCTGAGACAGGAGAGAAGAGCAGCTGCCCCTGGCACTGGCCGGGCACGTGCAGCGTGCAGCTCCAGCCTGGTGCCACGCAGGCTCTGAGGAGCTGCCCCAGAAGGACGTGGTAGACATGAAATTGGAGAAGCTCTGACAGGACAGGAATGTCATTTAACAGTGGCTGTCTAAAGTGAGCCCTGCTAACGTGGCAGGGTACAGCGTGAGCTCCCTGGTACTGGACTGTGATATGTAGGACATGTCAAAAGTTACATAATCCCTGCTGCAGAATCCTTTTCCCTGGCTGTAATGTGTTGTGTCATTCCTTCTCCTGCTCTCCCTCCCACTGGTCTGCAGCACAGCCTTCTGCCTGCAAGGCTTTTACTGGGGTGTGCTGCAATGTTTGGGAAAAACAGCAGTGTCCTGGAGCAGCTGTCACCCAGAGCCCTTCAGCTGGTGCCTCACCCCTGTGAGCCACCATGGGTCACCCAAGGCTGCCAGAAACCCAGGAGAAGACAACAGGAGCGGGGTTTGATACCCCTGGGAGAGATTCAGGTTTGCTCTGCCCAGATGTCAGGTGTGGAGAGTGAAGAGCCAGTCTTTCTAACTGTGACGTCTCATGCTCCTCCCTAGGTAGAGCCTCAGGCGTGACAAGTGTGAAAGTTCAGCACCCAGCTCACTTCCAAGTCCATCAGGGCTCTGAAATTGCTCTTCAGCCTAAACCCCCTGAAACAACCAGTCTGTCCAGGCTGCTGCAAGACCTTCTAGCAGGTCTTTCTCCCCCAGAAGGAAATGGCAGCCCTGCTGCCTCACAGAGCAGGGGCTGAGCAGGACGTGGTTTCCACTTACAGTTGCTTAATGGTCAAAGCATTCTCCTGGAAGCAGCACATGGACCAAGTTCCTTCTCCTGTAAAAGGACATTCAAACATGCATCTGCCACTTTCCTCGGCGTACCTCAGCCCCTGGGATAATGCATTCAGCTGGAGGAAGAAAGGACACTCTGCATTCACTAATGCTTGTGTCTGTGTAATCTGCACAAACTCCATCAGAAGCCTCTAAAGCAGAGGCCAGAGCTCAGGATCTCTCCTTCCAGGAGACTGTCATAACCAATAAGCCCTGCAAGGTCTCCTCAGCTAACTTTAGCACTACCCAGGTACCTACATGTCTCCTATAGGCAGCAGGGAATAGGGCATTTCCTGTCCTGACACAAGTATCTGGAGTTCCTTTTCCACTCCACTGACTTTACGTGGAGCCTAGGGTGTCTAACACAGTCTTTGAAGTCCAGCTGTTCAATATCTACATCAAGGATGATGAGCCCCCCGTCTCCTCCCTCCAACCCTTTCCTGTCTTTCTATCCCAGTAAACCTTTCATGATGCTGCAGCTCTGACAGGAAGAGCTGGGAGCACAGAGTTATTCTAATCCCCTGCAGAAAGAACTGCCAGGGTTTAGGGGCTGGAAGTCTCAGCATGGAGCTGTGGGCTCGATCATCTCCAGGAGCTCTCCTGTGAACCAGCAACCCCCCCAGCACAAGAGGTTCCTCACATCTGGTTTCCTTTCCCAGTTTATTTTAATAGGCAAGACCGACCACTTCTTGGTTCTGCACAACACATGGTGTAGACACCTGCAAAGTTCTTCTGCAAAGAACTGTAAAAAATATTAATTAATATGGTAATTAATACCCCATGAGTACTTTGTGCTTTTGTGGAAAGCAATGCAACTATAACCCAGTTTGACTGGCTGTTCTGTTTTACTGATTTGTCCTGATCTACTACTTCAATTAATATCCTCTTTAAATGTGATTTAGGCTTAATATTACTTATCTTCAAAATATTAGAAGCATCCCACATGACTTCAGGTTTCTTGATTAGTGTTCATTTACAGATAAATTACCTCAAGGTGCAATGAAGGTTAAGCACATACACTGGGAATTCAAAGTAAAACACATCTGACAGATTTTGCAACTAAAGTAAAACCCTGTAGCAGAAAGCACTCATTCCTGAAGTTACACTTAAAACCCAAACCAATTAATATTAGAATCATAGAATCATAGAAAGGCTTGGATTGGGAGGGACCTGAGAGATCATTTCATTCCAGTTCTCCTGCCATGGAGCACAGACATCTTCCAGGTGCTCCAAACCCCATCCAGCCTGGCCATGAACAGTTCGAGGAGTGGGACATCAAAAACTTATTTAGGCAATCTGTTCCAGAGCCTCCACACCCTCAAAGCAGCAAATATATTTATTCTCTGGTAGAGTTTACTTCATGAGAAAAACACATTCTATCATAGGCCTCAAAAAAAAAATGTTTTTGATCAGCTCCAGCCATGGATTTTGACCCCTGCGAGGTCATAGGCAAGTCCAAAGATGCAGTGTGGGGCCTTTGTGTGCTGACTTCCTTCCTCCACATCCAGCCTCTATGCCAACCTTCCATTTCTTTTCTAGGTTTGCAAACACATCAGACTGAACTTCTGAAAATAATCAGAGGTTCTTTGTTTCTGTGATGTGGAATAAAACCCAATTCACAGCCTGAGAACTCCCTGGGATGGAAAGAGGATGGTGTGATTTTCTGTTTCAGGAGTGTCACTGGAGGATCAGGGAGTATCATTAAAGCACAAGACAGAACTTTCCCTGGACATATGCTGTATAATGTAAAAACACTCAAAGGATTAACAGCAATCAGGGATATATCTCTGGCTGTGTGCACATACCAAATCTACAAACAAGGGATTAGAGATATAGAGAGATACGAACCTGCAAAGAAGAAATACAGTGGGGCCAGAAAAGGGATCATAAGAGAAAGGTTATTCCTTTCCTATTTCTAAAATTTTATACAGATCCTTGTATTCCATGATGGCTTATTTGTATTGCAGGAATATGTAGAAAAGGAGATCAGTCACAGGCTGCTGGGGTTTGCATACACCACTGATGAAGGAGAGTATCTGCCCTGCTTGCAGGCCAAGAGCTGTTCCTTGCAAGTGCATCCACATGGCTGGACTCTCAGCATGTGGAAACCCAGTCCCAGGCATTAGCCCAGAAGTTATTTAAACAAGAAACATCTTTATTCTTTCCATGCTCATTATTAAAATAAAACACCCTTCTGAATTTTAATAAGACCCATTCAATCCCTGCCTGGTTTTACAGCATCACCCTCTTATCTAGATAGTTTTTCCTAATGTCAAACCTAAATTTTATTATCTGCAAATAAAGCTGGTTCTTTCTTTCCCTATCCCCCAGCAAGCATGGGGAAAGATTTATCACCATCCTCCTTACAATAAACTTTAAAATATTGCAAGATTTTTATCACAGCTCTTTAGACTCTGCTGTTCCCAGACTAAACAAACAATCCTTTCAACATTTCCTCCTAGGTTGTTCCTTCTATGCCTCTGATATTTCTAGTGAGTCTCTCCTGGACTCTCTCCAGTTTGTCTACATTTTTCTTTACAGCACAGTACCCAAAACTGGACACTCTATTCCAGCTGAGGCCTCACCGGTGCCAAGTGGAGTAGAATAATTATCTCCTATGTCTTAGGTTGCAGTCTCACATCCTGTTCTGCCTGCAGCTGAGCTGGGTGAAAAGTTTATTTCTTTTCACCCACTCCAGCTGCTTATCACCACCCCCCAGCTGCAGGCTCTCCCCCTCCCAGGTCAGCAGCGTAACTGCCGGGGGATTGCTCCAAACACAATCCGGGTGAACAGTCCAGGTTAGAGGCAATAATTCAAATAACGGGGCTTTCCCGACCACCAGTTCACAGGCCCAGGTGAAGCTGAGGATAAACAGGTATGAAAAAGCTGAAACCTGAGGTGGGAGGAGATGATGAGCAACAAGGTAATGGACAGCAGCTTTCACAGCTGGAGGAACTGCAGCCAGGAAAGGAAACCTGATATTGTCCTTACCCTCAGCCTTTTGTCCCCTCTGCACCCTCAGTCCCTCCTGATGCTGCTGCCCAGCTGGAAAATCCTCTTTTTATATTTCTCCTCCCAGAGTGCTGTAGCTTGCACTTCATCATCAGGCTAACTTTATAACATTTTTCCTCATTATCAATGCCCTTCTAAACTCAGACTTTGTTGTCCTGAGTAAGGCCACCCCAAACAAGTCTCTTGTTCTCACACCCCAGGTGGTTATGAAAAGGACGGAGAGGAGAACATTGAGGTTTGGCTGAAAAGCTGTCCTGGTGTGGCAGCAATACTTTCACAGCCATCACCTACAGATCCTCATCCACTCCTGCACCACCTCAGAGTGACACTTTTGTGTCTGCTCACAGCCCTTCTCTGAGCAGAGACACAAGGCTCACCAGTGTCACCGTGAAAATTCCTGTTGCCTTCCTCCACTTGCTCTGCCTATGGAGAACACCTGGCAGTGGGCTTTTCCCACTGACCCCAGAAATACAGCCAGACAATATGGAAATACTGCACTGATTAGACTGAGGATGAGCCTTTCTTTGCTTCTGCAGAGATCTGATGGTGGCCTGAGCTGGCTGATCTGTGTTGCAGATTTTTTGCTCCCCTGCAAAAGTGTTTTGTGATCTCAAGAATGAAGACTTGGGGAAACAACAATCCTGTGAGGTCTAAGGGCATTTCTACAGCAGGACCACCATCCACAGTGAGAACATTTGGTGACATCATGAGCCTGGGTGACTCCCTCCCACAGCTGACATTTCCTTCTGCTGTTTAAACAGAGTTACACCCATTCTGCTTTATTGCCTTCAGCTCTGGGCATACCTTCATCCCACCCTTTGCTTATCCATTCATCCTTTCCCTGATCATCCTCATTCCTTTTTTTTTCCTGTTGCCTACTTTCCATCTCCTTCCATTGAAACTTCCCTTCAACAGCTTCGTTGTTTTCTCAGGCTCCCCTGTGCCACCTCTCCATTCTCCTGGCCCCACCACAGCCCCCAGTAGCCGCAGGCAGGCTCTGCCTTGCCCGGACACAGCTGTGGGCACTCTGTTCATGCCACAAATCCCCTCTTTTCTCAGGCTCTGTGGGAGCTGAGGGTTGGGAACTGCAAGCTCATGGCAGGCTGAAGTAATAGGAGTAGAGATGAGGTGAAGTTCTTGTTCTGTCTTGAACACAGACTGCCAATCATGCCATAATAGATGGTGGTTCTAGGCAGGGAACAGCTTTTCAGCCCACCAAAATTACACCATTAAATGGAATTTCCTCTATGGGCTAATCAGGGTTTGAACCCATTTCTCTGGAGATAAAAAGCACAGCTCAATCTCCTGGTTTGCGAGGTCATCTGGAATACAAATCAACTTTCATGTATTCGCTTGAAATGTTTTTATGTAAAGGATATATTTTTTTTTTAATCTCCTTGTTAGTGCCTTGTGCCTAAACTGGAGCTGCGAAGTGACTTTTTCTCACTAGGGGCTAAATAAAGTACTGTACTGTTTTTATAAATGTCCTAAGCTTTGCCAGAAGGCTGGCAATGAAAGAGGCTGGCAGGAGACAGGCACTGTCTCTGTTCTGTATCACGGAAGTGAGCCTAAGGACACCGGCCAGGGCCTCCCATCCGCGGGAACGCCACCAATTAAAGGCGTGGGTGATGTCATGGGATGGCAAAGGCGCTTCCCTCGCAGCTCTCCCTGCTCTGCCAGCTCCAACCTTCAGTGTATTTTCCTCAGTCTGGTCCATGTACTGTAATAGCTAAGTCAACTGGAAAAAATATTGAAGAAAAGAGTGAGGAAAAACAGTGTAGGGGCAGCTGGAGCCAGCAAAGAAGGCACACTGAGAGCTATAAAGACGCTTTGTGCAGCAGCTTCTCTCAACTTCAGGATATTTAGTTCCACAGGAGTTGGAGAAGATGGGTAATAAGCTGGCCTTTATTTTAAGGGATATCCCTTGTAGTCTCAGCTGCATAAAGATCACTCTTTGGGCATGTGGAAACAGTGCTAACAGTATCTCTCTTTCAGTACCTCCTGCTGCTCACTCCATTGAATGGCCTTGTTCCAGCTAGAGAGAAAAAAAACCTTCCATCCCTAAACAGCCATCGGTCTGAGGGAAAGGAGGTGATGAAAAGAGGCTGCAAGTGATGAAGTGAAGTAATTATTTATAGAAAGATACATGACCACAGCACTCAGGTGCCTGCACAGGAACAGGGCCCAGCACTGCTCATCCTGGATGCAAGGGAGATGTGTCTGTGCCTTCCCTGCCCCAAAACGGGCAAGGGGAGCTCTCCTCTGGGCTTCAGGCACAACCACACTGTGCACGGGGTCAGGGAGCACCATGGATGTGGCATGAGGCTGCTCCAAGACTCAGCAAGGTGGGGCTCAGAGAGGGATGAGGCCAGGCTCAGATGCAGCTGCAGCATCACTCGGGCACAGACTCGGGGTGGGAGCTGGAGAGCAGCTCTGGAGAGAAGGGGTCAGCTGCCAGTGGGACTTCTCCCAGCTCCTCCCACACAGCCTCTTCCCAGCAGCCTGCTCCCAGGCTGCAGCCACAGCACATCTGAGCTGGCCTGGAGCACTGGCAGCCAAACCTCAGAGAGGGAAAATGGTCTTAGAGGCAGTCAGTGCACCCAGGTCTGTGTGTACCTGTGTAACTGCTCAAGGAACTGGCCTAAAGTGGAGACCACTCTGTAAAAACTGTGAGCTGAGACATCCAAATGGAGTTGAGATATCCAAATGGAGTCAAAACATCCAAATGGCCATGTGCCACTTGGGGTTATGGATGTATTTGCAAATTGGTTCTGTGTTTGTGAACCAATACATGCACTGCTGATGATGCATATATAAAAATTCAAATTGGCTTCATGTGACTGTGAATCAGTACATGCTGATATTGTATGGATACAAATTACAACTGGTCCTGTGTCTTTGTGAATCAATATCCATCATGCTGATTAGACCCATCCAAGTTCTTTTATTTTGTAGGTGATGGGGAGAGCTGAGCTTTGAGCAGGGATAGGAGGAAGAAGTAGCCCGATAGGCATTGAGCAGAATGCCCCAGGGACCAATGTGTTAAATTGATCAGAAAACAAGTTTAAAATTTTACTTGGAAAGAAATTCAGAATAAAATTGCCTCAAATGTATCGCAAGGGAAGGTGGCTTGCAGTGTTCTGTTGTGCTAGGCAAGCCAGCAAATGTTCACACTTCCTTTTAACCACAGTCACCTGCACACACTTAGAGAACATTTTTCTACCCTCATCATTTTGCTCCCAAGCCTTTGCTGTTCTGTTCTACCTCCATTACAAAACTGGCTTCAAACCATCTCCCAAGTCCGATGTGACAGAGATGAAGAGCAAAGAGATGCCAGATTGCTGGTGGGGGCTCTGGCTGCCTGGGATTACTGGTAGCTGGAATGTGCTAAAACAAAGGCAGAGCAAAGGAGCCCAGGTTTTTCAGATGGAATCAGGAGGCTCCAGGGGACTTATCTCTGCCTTGTGAAACACTTTGCAGATCTTCCAACTGGTAAAATGTAAAGTGACACTAAGTGAAATAAACTACTTTATAATTCAGCTATAAGTATCTTTAAGAGCCATATGACTAAATTCTAAATCGTTTAATAAAATAAAAGTTCTTGTTCTAGAAGGGTTTTCTTTTTAATGGATACTTCAGATGTTCAGTTAAATGTATTGTGACCAATGTAATTATCATTTGCCTGTATCTCAAAATTGCCTAATCAAGCACTAGTGGGCTGAGTAGTTAATAAGCACAAAAAGAGATACTGAACTCTCTTCCTGTGGATTTCATCATCTTCCATTTCCACTCACCAGAAATACCAAAAATGTGGAGACATGGGCTAGACGTAAGAGTATAACAGGAAAAGTAGCTGGGAACAAACACAAGCTCCAAAACTAAAAGTAAGGCTGGGCATAACTTTGCTGCAGGAGGACAGGAGAGCAAAGCAAGAGGAGGAAAAAAAAAAAAAAGGAAAACAAGCAAAACTACTTTTAGAATGGAAGTTTGCCCATGTAATGAAAGGGATTACATCATGTTTGTCTGCAGTAGTGAAGGGCTGAACTCGGTGACCTCAGATATCCCTTCCAGCTCCTCAGGCTCACAGATATCATTTCACTGAGCACAAAAGAAACACCTGACCCCTCTTCCTTCTGCCACAGACTCAAACAATGCGGCTGTCTGTGGGCAGGAGCACTTTATATACTGAGTGCTTTTTTAGAAGGATACTCAGAGTTTATCCCTGCTCCTTAACATCTGGATTTGGACAGAATTTAGAGACCTTAGTTCCAGAAATACCAAAGAGAGCACTGCCTAACCACCATCATTGCCTGATCCCCAAGGGGCCCTGGTCAGTCTCCAACCTAAACCCTCCTGCAACCCAGATTTTGGCCAATTCCTACATAGAATTTGAAAGCTCACTGGAAGGGCATTCTCAGAAAACACTGACAAATGCTGACAGAAACACAGTGATGAGGTGAGATCTCTGCCCATCTCTTTCACAGCAGTTTGAGCACCCCACAGGAAGCAGGAAAAGGGCACTACAGACTCTGCTCAGCTCAGTACCACTGATTGTTTCTTAATAAAGAGTGGGCCCAGGTCAGTTTAGTGCCCAACAGAAGTTCCTCCGGGGCCAAGATCCCAAAGGGATCCAGGGCAGCCCTGAGAGGAGGGCTGGGAGTTCAGGGAGGGGAAGGGAGGGGAGTGAAAGCAAACACAACATTTAGCATTGTCTACATCCCCCCAAAACCTCTTGTCTCTAGGAAAGCAGACTGGCTTTTTGACTTGCTCTCTGCATGTGAAACCCCAATATCCAACCGAGGTGACCTGGTTCATCCTGCTGGAGTCAAGTCACTTAATTTCAGCAATGACTAATGGTGGCCTAAAGTAGGTGGTCGTTGTTCCTGAGCTCAGTTCCTTACCCAGCTTCCCTGGTCTGAGGTGACTTGCAATTAGTAGCACTGTGACTAACTGGTTAATAATAGTTTCAGGTTGTGCTGCACTGATTTTACAAGTATTTCAAAATGCCACTGAGCTTTACAGTGCACTGCTTTCCCCTGCAGATGGAAGAACAGCCTCCACCAGCCCTGTGTACCAGGTATGTCTGTCAGCAGTGCTAATTCACCATAAATAGGTTCCCCTCCACCATAAATATTGTCTCCATCTCCCCTTCAGGAGGCAAAGAAATCCCACTGTGCCTCCCATTTCCTGGCATAGCTGAGATCCAGCAGAATACAATATCCCTCCTTTGGTATTTTGTATTGTTGCTTTTGTATTGACATTTTGGGAAGAAATGGCTGTATGGGCTGCCTGCAGAAACTCTACAAGAGCTGTTGTTCCTGCTGGCTTCCTGCAGGCAGTGTGGAAGCAGCTCCAGAGCCTGTCCCCGTGGCTCTGGCAGGTTCCAGCACAGCAGCCCCAGCTCGGGGTGCTCCCTGCAAGGTGCAAGGTGGGCTCACAGGTGCCCCTGTGCCCCTGTTTGCTCCTGATTCTTCCTCCACCCCCAATTTTACCTCTGTCAGCACAGGCAGATGTGAGCTCACCCTGCCCTGACCCCAGCAGACCCTGCCAGCCCCTGTGCAGGAGCCACGGGGCTCAGTGCCCGAGCCAACACTGCTGCTGAGAGGCCGGGCAGAAGCCTCTGTCTGTCTGTCTGTCTGTCTGTCTGTCTGTCTGTCTGTCTGCACAGAGCCCAGCAGCTGCCCTGGACAGCTGAGGCATTGCTACTGCTCTTCAGTAAGACAACATTTTTCTTAAATATGGATACAGGCACGAAAAGCAAGGGATTGTTAATTGCAGGAAAGGTTCTGTTCCCTTCCTTTGAAGCTGCCACGGATCAATCCAGCAGCAGCCCCAGGAAGGGCACAGCAGGAACCAGGGGAGCTGTGCCTCCTTACCTCTGCTCTGCCCTCCCAGTCCAGATTGGCCATGTTTACCTCTCCGTCCTTGAGGGAAATGGAGCAGAATGTGCACTTTCCTAATGTAAGTTTTGGCCAGCAGCTATTGCTTGAAAGCTCTGTGGTAGTCTGACATTAAAAAATTATAAATCTGTTAAAAAAGGTAACACTTTTCTAGAACACAGTCACACATTATATCCTATTTTGATAGAAGGAGAACAGTACCAGCATCCTTCAGGCCATATGTAGGCATGTCAAAAAAAGAATAATTTTCAAAAGAAATTCCTGGCTGCTAATAAAAAGTTTACTATCTGATCCTTTGTATATCAATATGGTGACTCAAGGCTGGTTCTGGTGCAATACACAAATGAATTCAGTGTTTCTTTGTGCAACACCAACTCGGTTCACCATGCTAAGACATGACTTCCAGTGTTTGTGGCCAGGTGGAAAATATCCAGCAAAAAAATTCCAATGTCCAAGTGCTCTATTTTCTCAGAAATGTAAGTGCAATTAGGAAGGGAACTAATTCTTAATATGGGCTTCCTTCAGATAAGAAGTTTCTGACTAAATTTGTATTTGGTAATCAAAGGTCACCTTATTCTAAAATACCAATGGGCTTCACACCCAAAAATGGCAGCATTTGGTGCAATGGAAATGACAGACAATTCTTATAAAATTAAACAGAGTTCATGAAGAATTTCTCAGGGCTCTTTGAAAAGCAGAATGTTATCCTGAGATCTAGCCATGACTGATAGATATTTAAAATTTCAGTGAAGTTTTGTTAATTGGAGGAGCCTTCCTATTGTAATTTGTTTCCATATAAGCCTGTATACAGAGAAATTTGTATGAATAAAAAGAAATAACTGAAATCTTCGACTCTTCAGGAAACAAAATCAAGAGTAGAAATTGCAATTGCTGGGTGTTTTCTCTCTGCACCTCAATGGGTCGGTGTGGAAGAGGGAACAAAACCAGGCACTATCTCTCTGTGATTCCAGAGGCTGCAGCTATCATCCTGTCCCATATCCTTGGGGAAGACCAGACTGAAAAGACTGCACAGTGCTGAGATGCTTGAAAAATTATTTGGGTTGTGGCATGTAACAAACATCTATTCATTAAAGCATTGCAATTGTGACCCAGCCCTTCATCTTGCACAAGATCTATAAAAAAGGCTGAGTGACTATAAATGTGTCCCTTGGAGCAAATTATGGAAGACATTATAGGAAGACTGGTTTCTGGCCAGCTTTTCCAGCTTAATTAATTCCTTTCAAGGATGTGTGAAAAGTCCATCGAGACCAATGGTGAGTATCCTTGGACTCCTCCAGGAAGATTTTATAAGGAGTCTCAACTATTGTATTCTTATTTTTCTTCTATTTTCAGAGAGAAGTTAGAAAATTATTTGAAATGGTAATGCTACAGTTCAAGCACTCTTCACTGTGAGGACTGACCTAACTGATCCGTGAAGAGTCAGGAAAAAGGTTTTGGGCAGATTAGTTTTATCATGGTATCAATAACCATGAAAACTACTGGAATTTATGTGCTGACCACTCTGGAAGAGACAAAAAATGCTTTCCTGCACCTTCCATGATAAAACCACACTCATTTAATTAAAGTACAGATCTGAATTTCCAGGGTGTTCCTACAGACATCAGCTATACATGGGCCTAGAATGGGAATACTGAGACTCAAGGAAGACTTTGTTCAGATCAAATACTTGTAGGTACCTTATATTTATATCTCTTGCAGCAAAAGGACTTTCATCCACACATTTATTATGTTATCAGCTGACTTCACATATTTTCTGTTTCTCCATTAACAGAGTGAGGAAGATAATGATCTGCAGTGTTTCTCTCTCTAGAGACTGGTTTGCTCTTTCAGACTCCATGCCTTCAATCACTCCTGCCCAAGATGTTGGGATGAGTGGGGGAGGTGAGGGAGAGAAATTATGAGCTATGTGGAGAGAACCTACAAAGGGCAATCAATGGAAAAAAGAGATGTTTCATCTGGGAAGGAAAAGGCACAGAGCAATGGGGGAAAAGATGGTAAAGAAACAGAGCAGTGTATAATATGCAGGCAGAAAAGATGGAAGAGGAATAAATGGAATTTAAAAAAAAGGTATGAAGTTTTAAGTGAAAAGTTCATCACGAGTCCTTCACTTGTGTGACTTCCCATCCAGTTGTACTGGAATATCCTGATGTTCAGCTTTTTGCTCGGGTGCAGAGCAAGTCACAAGGCACGGGAGTGAACACACAGAGCCCACGCCAGGCCAGCTGCTCACACTCTGCTGGACCTTGTCACACTGACCCCTGGAGCTGCTGCTGGCACCTCTTTGTAAAGTGCTGCACAAATGAAATCTCTTTTTATTCTCCAGAGTCAGAAACATCCCAAAATAAGCGTTGTCACATACAGCAGGAATTACAGACATACTGAAATACATGACATTACAGACAGGTCCACAGGCTGATGTCAGGGCAGCTGTCACCTAGAGATCCTTCTGGCCCTGTATCAGTAAGGCCTAAAATATTATGTTTGTATAGAAAAGTCATGAGCATCAGGAATGTGCTCCTGTCTTGGTTAATAGGCAGAACCATCCTTCATCTGGTTGGGAAAGCTGAGCAATGGATTCTAAGCATTTCCCTATTTCATTGTTTTTCAGACTACAATCAGAGGCAAATTAATTCCCCATGTAATTCCATTGAAATCTAGTACATTAAATGAAAGACTGCATTTATTTAAGCCTGTACCAATATTTATGAGATGAATTCAGGCCCAGAATGTGTTGGCTGATGGCCTTTTATTGGGAGATGAACAGGATTGCTTTGATGGAAAGACTCCCCAGCCACTGGGAGTGACAGTGGAGACTGGGGAGGAGGAAAGAGAAGAAAAAGAGCAGAACAGAATGTCAAGACCACAAAAATTAATGCTTAGTGAGGCAGAAAAGGAGACATACTCAGAGGACAGAAATCCAGCACTTTAATTCATATGTTGTGGAGTTTCAAAGTCAAATCAATGGCTTGAACACAGCTTTATCTACACAGGTGCCACAAGAAACTCACACACTTTCTGTTATTTAAGAAACAACAACCAGCATTAAATTGTCCTGCCACAGTAACAGGAGTCCTGCCAGACTGCCATGGAAGCAGGGACAATACAGGAAGGAAAATCTTTTAAACCTGACTCATTTTAGATTTCAAAAGTACAACTGACATTGTTATGCCAGCAGCACAGGCCTGCACAGGTGAGGGAGTAAGAGACAATTCATTTCAGTGCAGGATGATGATTTGGGTGTATTTGAAAGTAATTACAGATAACAGAAGTAGAAAGAAGCTGGAAAACATCAAGAAGAAAGTTCCTTTTCACAGAAACTAATATATGGAAGATGTTGATCCTTCCAGTGTTTTGTATAGCATTTTTAAAGTTATTTAGAAGTTCCTAAGGCTGAAGAATACACCTCTTGGAAGACAGAGATTTTTTACAGCCCTTAAAATTAGAAAAAGTTAATTAACAGAATCTAAAGTTCATCATAAATTAGAAAAATCTCCATTTGCCAACTGCATCACTCTATCAGAGATTACATGAAAAGGCAAAAAATATAAGTCCATAGGCCCAAATAATGTGATTTGTGATACAGAGATATGTGTGCCCTCTGAAACCCTCAGCAAAGGGATCAAGAGTCAATAATGGTTTCTTCAGCTTTTTACAGGGGAAGCAGTTTAGAAGCAAAGTGTCAATCTCATGGAAATCATCACAAGGAAATTACTGATGAACTCAGGGACAAAATTATTAACAGGAGCAGTGTAGAATCAGTTGAACTTCTTTAGTTCTTTGAAAATGTTTTCCAATTGCAGTTTGGCACCCTTTTATATCTGTAGAACAGAAAACCTCCCTTGTTATTCTGTACACTCAGATAGTATTTGAGTCTCATGGACTTTCACCTTTTCTTTGCAATTAGGTTTTGTCAGTTATTTGTAATTTTGTCACCTCCAGAATGGATTACACCATCATTTAGGGCAAGCACAGAGGGACCTTTGGCACCACCAGTCTGTGACTGCAGAGGAGTTTTGACCAATGTGCCCACACCACACTCAGACTCTGCCCATTGCTTTGGATACCCCTCCAGTTCTTGGTGAAATTCATACTTTTAGTGATACATTGGGAAGCCTTTGATAATTTGGAATTCCATTTAAATATAGTGTCTCCTTCAAATTTGAGTTGTTGCTGTCGGAAGCTTGGTTTTTCCAAACCCAAGAGCTGAGTATTTTTGGTCTGTACATCAAAATCTGCAGTTGGCACATCCTGGGCACTGTAAGTCAAAGCAGCTGTTTTCAATGTTACTCTATTTCCATATTTGAATTGTCTGGTTCTTTGCCCCTTTGTTGCTGGATTGGCAGGGGTTGTGTATTCCTGGATTTTTGAAGGAGCTTTACAAAAGGCAGATCAACTTCCTAGCCTGGAAGTCAGAACATTCCTGGTTTTACAGGTTTTTATGCACAAACCTGCTAGCCTGTGGGGACTAAGGAGTGCTGCAAAACCTCTCCTTTGTGTCAGCACAAGGAGCAGTTTGAGCTCTCCAACATCAGGCAAATTGTTACACACCAGGATGATCCCCTCCAGACCAGGCAGGCTGGGGCTGAGCCCTGAGATGCTGCATAATAAACTAAATAGGAAAATGTGCATGTCTGAAAAGGGAATTATCTCTGTGGTATAATGACTGCTATGCCTCCCTGGTGTGGGACTTTGTTCAAGCACTTTTTTTTTCCCAAGCTGCTATTGCCAGCTCCAAATGTTCAAGAACTACAGTGTGACCCTCAAAATCACAAGCCTGTCTGTGAAATTATAAATGTGGAGCTCTTTTACTGTGCTTTCTGTTAGGGTGCACCTGGGTCACACTTGCAAGCTTTATACTCTAACCATTAGGACTAGAAACTTACTTTAAATTAAAGAAAGAGGAAAGCTGAGTTTCTAACCTCATTACACAACTGTAGTAGCTGGAGTGTAAGTGAAACATCAAACATCACAAGACTTGTGATAAAATCATGAGTGCTGACAACATCAATTTAGAGTAGGAGGTGGGATAGCAGGGGAAACTCAGGGCAAATGGATTTACTTTTTATCTTAATGTTTTTACAGGCTGTCTGCTTTTATCTTTAATCAGAAGTTTTCAGTGGCAGTTCTTTCTTCGTGTATCTGTGCATGACATTAAAAGGTCACTTCTGCATTAATACCTGATGCCATTTGCTAACTGCATCTCTCCATCAGAGATTACATGAAAAGGCAGGTGTACTGATGGTACACCTGGTGCTAATATCACAGCAAAGAGGAATTATGGAAGCCCAGGTCATGAGTGCATGGGTAAAACAGCATTGAGAGGGATTCTAGTCCCCTGTGGGGTGTGTGTGTGAAGAATGCAGGATGTTTCTCATGGCTCTGATATTTACCGCCTGAGCAGAGAATATTGTATGGAGAATCTGCCAGTAAAGCTCCACAATCTTTGTGGGATGGGTTGTTTTAAGGCACTGCATGCTGGATTTTTTTTTATGCCTGAAAATTACCTCAATGAAAAATAACATGGAAACTTACAAAGGTAGGTATAGTTAAACCTTTCATTATAATAAATTGTCTGTAATTAAGCCAAGTAATTAACGGATCACTATGATTATAGATCAACAGACTGCCCAGATCAAGAATTCAGGTCAGTTTTTCATGATGCCAAAGTGGCAACAGTGACAAAGTGGTCAGCTGTCCCTCCACTATTAGAGGCAGTTTCCAAACTATGCTTTTATTGTTTGAAATGCTCCAGTTTGAGGGAATTGTGCAGTCACCAGTCCTTCCAACCACATGCAAAGAATTGTCAGTGCAGGTTCCTTGGTCACCCAGCTGCTGGTCTGATCTGTCACTGATCTGAGCGTGCCAGGGCAGCAGAGTGGCCACTTAGAAGGCAGCTCCAGCACAGGGAATACTCCTGCTCTACCATCATAATCCTGGGATTTAAAGCAGGGAGCTAAGCCTGGTCCAAATGGTCAGTTTGCTTCAGCTGCTTAGCACAGCACCAGGGGTACGAGCAGAGTGCACAAATGAATTTCATGGTGACAAGCCAGAGGTTTTTATATGACATAATGCTGATATTATATATCTTCCACTCATGAAACCAGCTCCAGATGCATCTGGGTGGGACTGAGGTCTTTAGTTCATGGGTGATTATGTTGCTAATTGGAAGGAGGGACACAGCCCCTGGGTGAATCAAGAGGAGGTGTTGAGGGCCTGTAGTGTGGCCCTTGTCACAGCAGAAGGGATCCAGCCCAGCACCTTCCCAGCAGGTATATCACTAAATCAGAATATTCCATTATTCCCCCCAAAAACATCACAACTCAGAAAATTCAAGACAAGTATACACAATTTGAAAATCCTAATAACCTCAAGTTTGCTCTGATGTGATACATAACTACATGTAACTCACAAGCATGAGAGAATTTCATAGTTCATAATCTGAATTTGGGGGAAAACTGACAATTTTAGAAGAGAAATTACTTTTAAAAACATGTTTCGGTACCTTTTTGTTCCACATACTGCTACAGGAACAGCGTTTGACCTGTTCATTCTCATGCAGGTGATTTGGTGTTCAGTCTGATTTGATAGATTTCATCTTTCTACAAAACTCAAGTACAGAGGTCAAAGAAGGAAATGCTTTGTCATCCCTGCCTGCTTTCATGGGGGAGCATTGAGGTTTGCCTTCTGGATGTAAAATCTTACCACAGAGACAGAAAACAAGATCGGCTAACCACAATGACTTGACTCAAAGAATTAGCAGCTCTGACATAATGGAGGCATTCCTGAAAAATCTCAAGTCAGAGTTCTGCCCACTTTTGTGAATAAATAGCAATCAAAAAATCTAGGGCAATAAAACTCCATAGGCATCTCAGAATTTTATTTCAGCCAACATCAATCTTCCTTCCCTTCAGACAAGCTAAATTATACCGGTAAATCAGCAACATTAAATCAGTCAAACCAGCTGAATGCAAAAGCTGAGGGAACAGACCAAATTTGAACTGTGTATACTGAGAGAAAGAAAACTGCTCATAAAGTTAAATCTTAAATAAACATGAACTTTTAGAGGGGGTACACAGGGAAAAGGAAAGACTTCAGTCCAAAACTTCAGAGAGGCCTCTGAATAAATGTACAGGGGAGTGGGAAATGGACTTGGGTTTCTCTGTGCTTCAGAGGCTGCAGCTTATGGAGCCAGAGCTGTAAGGAGCTAAATCAGACTTTCCAAGAGGACAGAGCCATGGCTAGCAGGGCTAACCACCAGGAGCATTCCCAGTCTGATGGATTGTGTAGCTGACACTGCTGGAATGATGCTGTTGGAGGCGCAGGATCCGGCGTGTTCCAACCATCTGCACAAAGTAGGCCACGGCAGCCCTGGCTCTCGAGGGACTCCTGGATGTCACTGCAGTGGCTGAGGACGTGACATCCCTGCCTTTGCAGCTCAGGACCCTTCCTGAAGGGACATCCCTGCCTTTGCAGCTCAGGACCATTCCTGCAGGGACATCCCTGCCTTTGCAGCTCAGGACCCTTCCTGCAGGGACATCCCTGCCTTTGCAGCTCAGGACCCTTCCTGCAGGGACATCCCTGCCTTT
>QUSF01000003.1:5038571-5065765 GCA_003676055.1 Chloebia gouldiae | reverse complement strand
GCAGTGAAACCTCCCTGTTAGTTGAAGCTGATTTGTGTGGAGATACAGGACCAGGAACTGCTGAGCTCCAGGGCAGTGTGTGTTTGGTTCTGCTGATTATACAAGAGGGAAATTTCAGCAATGGAACCTCCACTGGCTGCGGTAGCTGTAGAAATGCTGACCACACTGCAGGGTCGTGCCTCAAACCTGTGAGACTCCAAAGGTACAGGCACTCTTTTCACTAAAGCCAAGGACTTGTCTTACATCACCCATCTCTCTCCCACACAGCTCCCAAATGACACAGGACACAGGGTTTGAATGCTCCAATCCAACATTCTTCAAGCTGGCCACATCTGTAGGAACAGGATGGCTCACTGCTTTGTAGGTGCCCTGGAACAACCTTTATTCAGAGCAAATGTTGGGGAAACTCTAATGAAAGAACACTCATGCACATAAAGACAGCAGAAACCAGTAAGAAAATCCTGATTTTCCCCTCCTGTACTGCAGATCAGTTCCAAGAGGCATTTTGCTGTTCCATCCAGTGAGGCAGCTGTGAACTGCCTGTGGCTGGGATCTGCCATCCCCATACAACCGTTCTGAGTGAGGTTTTCTCAAGGAGTGCCCAGAGATGGAAAACTGAACTTGCCTTAATGCAGAGTTCACAACAGATCTCCCTCTGCTCTACTCCTATTGAGCAAAGGACATCTGAACTTGTCTGCAGAAAGCAGCTGAAAAAAAGGCAGAAAGGGGTAAGAATGACTTGAGATTACTCATCACTTGAGATTCCTTTGATTTCCTCTCACAATATGAAACAGTAGAGGTGGAGCAGGTTTAGTAGATCAGTGAATGCATCTTACTTGAAGAACAGGATTAATATCTTCCCACAGCCATCCACAATGAAGAATTCTTCAGTTGCCAAAATAATTCTGTGCTGAACAGAGGAATCCACAGGTGGGAAGCAGTTCTCAGTGAATTTGCTTTCTGGGTACTTAATAACTGCACATATTCAGCAGCATCACTCTTGAAAGAAATGAGCATTTTTTTCTGTGGTGCCCTCCTGCCTGTTGGCCAAAGGGATCAGAATCCCCAGTTCTATTCCTAAAGGCTGGATCCACACTACCAACTGGTGGGTTGATCCTTGCCAAGACATTTTTCGAGGAATTATAAAAATCCCTCTTACAGAGGGGAATTATATGCAGTACTTAGGCAAAACAGGCATTCCATTTATAAATATAATTACTTCTGCTATTCTATCAAGAAAAAGAATGTAGTAGTGAGGGATACAACAGAGAAAATTATTTATGTGTTGACACTTGACAATATAAATAGAAAACAGATCTGGCTGGAGCTAAGTGGGAAATGAAAAAAACATGAGAAAATATGTAACTGAGATTACCAGTTGGGGGATAATTTATGACCACTCCTAGGGCATTCTTTCCAATGGAAGTACAGTCGCTCAGTTTGCTTTATGTTTGGACTGTAATTATGTGTGCACTTAATTAGTAACAAATGAACAAGCTTACTTTGTGTATTTTTGGCAAATTATCTTCTTTTGACTGATGCCCTGAACACTACAAAGCACACACTGGTCTGCTGTGTAAAAGAGGGAACAGAAGATGGCTTGGACATAGTCCCTGTGCTTTACTGAGCTGTAGCACAGGTTGGGGAAGAAAGGAGTGAGAGTGCCATTCACACTCACAAGCAGTGACTGGATGAAATATTATCTATCACCTCAGGAATGATTCTGAGCCCATCTCTTGTATTCATGCTCCTTTTACTCAGGCTGCTTGCCTGGGTATGTCCATTCCTGCATGTCTTCTGCTTTAGATTTGGGAAGAGTATTTTTCTCCAGCATCTTCATTCTTAATATTAGTGATTTATCACATATGGTGCACTATATTTTTACAAAGCTGTAAGATACCATGGTGATTAACACCATATGAGAACTTAAATAGAAGGGAACAGGATAACAGAAATGTCCTCCCAGCAGACACAGGGCTTTGGCTTGTTTTTAGAGACAGTATCTCAGCTGCATGATTTTACTCTGTACATAAGAATTCTAGAATTTCCATAATAGAAAACTGTACTGTACTTGACAATGCTGTAGAGAGAACAAAAAAACCTTCATGTTTAATTTTCCCCTAGCCTTTAACTAGGATATTCAGATCAATTTGGAGAGATTGATTAGTCTAACTCTTTTGATCATACAGATTTATTAATTTGATTTTAAAAGGTAGGGCAAAAAAAATTGTAAGAACCACAAGTATTACCCCTTGTGTTTACATGTACACAGATACATTCTAGTAGGAATTTCTGGTAGGAAAATATCCCAGCTTCACACAGCCTTGCAAACTTGTCCTGTCAATATTGCAGTCCCCACACAAAATCTATGCACTGAATTGACATGGTAAGGAGAAACTAATCACATTTTACTTACCCACCCAACCACTGTGAAAGCCTGGAGACACTGAAGGCTGCTTCAAATGAACACATCACTGCTGGGCACGGCACAGCCCTGTTTCCAACCAGCTCTGTCCTCACCCACCTGGATTAGGGCTGGGAGAGCCTCCCCCCTGCACCACTGGATCCAAAGCAGGGATTTTACTGAAGTGTGGCAGCCAGCAAATAAAGGGGGGATTGTATCTGGGCATGGGATAAACCAGAAAGACAGCCTGGGGGATGCTGGAAAGAGTCAGGGTGAATCCCCTGTGGTACAAACATGTTGGACATGCATTTTAGCTCCTGCTGGGCTCCCACAGCAGACAGGGGAAGCCAAAGAGGTGGCTGCAGGCTGGGCATCCCTGGGTATTGCTTGATCCTGCAGGACCAGGGCTGGCTGATCCTCCAGGAGTGCCAGGAGGGCTGAAGGGAGCGTGGGGAGATGAGCATGAGCAGCTCCACATGCATCTTCCCCCCGAGCAGCACAGCACAGGTTAAATTAAAAAATGCACTGGGGAAAAGGTTGTTTCTGTAAAACTGGTCACTAGCAGCCAGGCCCCCAGGGATGCTCTCCTTGCCTAAGGATGAAATGGGATTATGATGGTAATGTTTGCTGCACTGTAATTAAGGTGGTGTCAGGACTTTCATTAAAAAGTGTGTTTTTGTTGAGGGACTATGGCTTGGAGAAAATTTTTGCTTGAGGCTGAAATATAACATAGTTCTCAGCCAGAAAACACATGCACAACCTTTATTATATATGTAATTTAGATCTTTAGTCTTGGCTGTGAAGGCTCTGCTATTGTTTCCATAGGGGTATGTAGCTAATTGGTTTAAAAAATTAGTTATTAAAGAAGTGAAAGACTGAATTCTGTTCTGGAACCCCTGTATGTGACATGTCCCCATTAATTGTCTGCAATTAACTCCAAAAAACCAAAGGCCAAATGCTGCCCTTCTTACTCACTTACACACAATGTTATTGAAGTAAACAGGATTGGGCACCTGTGTCCAAGTGTTTACCTCACTACAACCCAAGGCCTCTCCCACATTATAACAATTCTACTGAACGTGGGGCAGAGATTATTTCCTTGCAAAACTGGCAATCTATGGCAAGCTTATTTCCAGAAACAGTATTTAAATTCCTATTATCATAGCACCCAGGAGCTCAGATAAGGAACCACAACCCTGTGCATGAGGTTCTGTGCAAAAACACAGAATAAAAACCCAATATATGACACTGCACACCAACAAATCCTTTCCCCCATTTCGTGGCCAGGTTTGTATTATTTCTGTTAAGTAATCTGAGTGTAACGCACCACTCCTGCAAACAGCAAACACTGCTCAGACATTTATTTAACTTTCTGCATGATAAAGTCCCAACTTCAGAGCAATCTATTGTCTTTCCCCAGGGGTGCACACAAAGGGGCCAACTACTGCCCTGGGTTCTTGCTGCTGGCTCTGGGGTTTTTCCATCTATTTGCACTGCATGGCACATACTGCTTTCAGGTACTAATTTGAATTTCCTCAAACTATTAGCATTCTACATTTTTGGATTAAAATCCCCACGCAATTAATAGTATGTCACAAAATATTATTTCTCTGCTGCCCACCACCACATAGATAAAAGGATACTAAAGTTTATAAAATTACAGTTTCATAAATGTGTACACTAGACAGGAATTCACAGAGAACGGAGCAGAAGTCCCTAAGTAACTTGTAGATATTTATGTGACTTTACAGGGATGCTAAAAAAATACAACATAACATAGCACTATTCATTGTTCCTTCTAAGAAAAAATTATATAAATTGCAAGTTTAGGAAGAATTTAAATATTTCTGCAAATGTTTAAAGACAGAACAAAGTTTAATCAGGAGGTAGCTGTCTTCAGTGAACTTATTTATGCATCTAGTTACTTATCTGCCTAATTTAGCATCCCCAGGATCATGGCCTCAGTTTGGAATAACTTAATGAATTTCAGTAGAGTGCCTCAGCTACCACTTGTAAAAATAAAATGATTCAAATGCAAATTAGTGCAAACATGTGAAAAATTAACATTCCTAATAGACAAAGCTTCTCCATATAGGAAGGTATTATTAATGCTACTACCAGAGGTAGGCAAGCATAATTCCTCATATGGACAAACTTACTCCAAGTACCTTTTTTTGATTTCACATAAATAAATTAAAGAAATTAGACTTAATCTAAAAAAAATAAAGAAGAAAAAAAAATCCAGAAGATGTGAGGATGAGTGAGTCTGCATGAGGGTTACACTACAACCACTGGTTTTAAATTCACACTCTGGCATGCACAAAAAGAACATTTTTTTATGAAGATAAAAGCCTCCACGTGTAATAACTCGATATATAGACAAGCCCTAGGGGCTTGCATCTTGAGCACTTAACATTTTTGGCCTCATCTTAATGGATACAAAAGGTGTGTTTCTCAGTCACATTAGCCCAGTCAAAGGAGCTTAATATGATGAAAAGGCCGTAGGGTTTGGTGAGGCTGAGGTGTAAAGGTGTGAGGCAGCACATCCATCACAGCGTGGGCACTGCTGCCTCCAGCACACTCTGAACTGGTCAGGGGAGCAGGCAGGGATGGGAACAGGGATGGGGAACTGGCAGGGATGGAGAGCAGGAAGGGATGGGGAGCAGGGATGGGGAGGACACAGGGATGGGGAGCAGGCAGAGATGTGGAAATGGCAGGGATGGGGAGCAGCGAATGATGGGGAGGAGGGAGGGATGTGGAACTGGCAGGGATGGGGAGCTTGGCCTGTGTCAGCCCCATGTTCCTACAAACTCTGGATCTGTTCCTGTAGGGCACAGCTGCTGTCCAAAGAAGTCAGGATATTTCATGGAGGAGAGCAGGTGAGAAACACCAACTACAATGAAGTGGTTTTTCCTCGTGGGCTGTGAATGCCTCCAAAGAGAGCAGTTAGATGGATTCTAGGCAAACTGGACTTCCACACTATGTGCACTGCTCCAGAGCCCCTGATAACTGGAATTCTCCAGCTGTCTGGGAATGCTGCTCAGGATGAGAAGTGAAGGCTTTTGCCCCACCATGGCAGCAAAAAGCATCTCCCCAAACTTCTGGGAATATCCCCAGTGCTCAAGGAAGGGTGTGTGTGTCATAGCCACTACCCAGGCTGTTCTGCTGCCTGAAGTAAGGCAGATCCACGAGATGACAAGTAAGCAAAACTGATGAAAAGAAGAAACAAACACTTCAAGTTTGAAACCAGGCTTCCACAACACATTGGTTAGCATACGACAATTAGCATATGCTAACATTTTTTGTAGCCCAGCCAAGTTTAGTACAAATTAACCAGAAGTCACATATTTGTATGATGTAATCCTGATTTTGTCATTTGATTTAGGCTTTGTCTAGAACTCTTTTAATTGGTCTTGGTTTTTATAACTGAAAAAAAAAAATCCAGTAATTTGGCTTTTTCTGGTCTACCTGGGTGAATATAAATGCAGATGTAAAACAAGTATCAGAGGCAGCTGATGTGGTTGCTGCACTCAGCTGCCCCTCCACCTTCATCCTGAAGTTTGCTACAAGGAGAACCATATGGGATGTGAGCAGCACCAAACTGTCTGCAGTTTTCAGAGCAGCACACTGAAGTAAGCAGATGTTGAACACAGTCAATTATCAATTTAGCATAGGGTAAGACAAACTGGTTCAATATCCTGAATATTTGAAATGTTAGCATGTTGCTGATGGAGCTTAAATGCAGCTTTTGTGATAACTTGGATGTTTCTGCAATGGGAACACAAGTGCGAAGAAAACAAAAATTAAACTTTTATTTGGTTTATATAGAGTGATGGATTATCATTAAACTGGCAGAGTTCTGAATTAATGTCATAAACCAGAAAGTATCTGGATCCCATTCCTGATATAATCCAGAATAATTTTCTTATTACTTATGTTCCATACACCATTTTAGTTGTATAAAGACAAAATTATATTTACATTCCAGTTGTCATTTTCCTTTAATTGTAACAGAATAATTTTCCTTAACTAGCTCATTTAAGACAACATCCTGTCTTCAACTTCTTCTGTTATGAAAGTATTTGTTATTAAGCACATTAGGACAATTTAGGATGTTTTGAAGTTAAAACCACTAGCATGCCTTTTTTAATCAGAACTGCAAGGATCTCACTTGCATTTCAGAAACAATTCCGAAACTACAGAAATGTTTATTTTAAGGAAGGCTAGAATGTAAAATTCTAGTTGAAAGTTTCAACACTGCCTGTCCTTGAAAGTTTAAAAAAAAGCAGGTGTGTCAGCTCACCTGAGTTAGTTTACAAGGAACTAGAGGATCTCTTAACATTCAGTAAAGCAGAAAACCTGTTCATTCAATATTACATATTTGCTGCAAAAGCCTGTGTTTTCCAGACAGCGAAAATTTATAATAGGTGGTTAGTGTGGCCAAGGTATAAACGTAAAAATTTTCCTGACAGAACTGTTCAAATATCCTGAATCAACAAAGCACTCCCACACTGGATTTATGTGTGGTGACACGTCTGCCAGCTCGTCCCTCTGCCTTCTCCGAGTGACAGCAAATACAGTTTCCTACAATTCCATCTCCGCCTCAGGTTCCTGCTCACGAGTCTCTCTCAGTCCTGCACAGTTCTTCACACCTTTGATTGCCCCAGCAGCGGCTGCAGCTGTTCACAGCACAGACCTGCCCAGCTGTGTTTGGACACGTCAGGAGATAAGGCACAGCAGCAAAACTCATAGGCTACGTCCCTAATTCTCTCCTGTGCTAGACCACGCTACACCAACGCTGACTTAGTCCTGCCTCCACTCCTGTTTGATATCGAGGTAGCTACATATACACATAATTAATGTATTAACAAAAACAAAAGGAGAAAAAAAATTTGAGTTACACATTTTTGTATAAGACCCACACCTCAAAGCTCAACCACTCGCAGGTGATCCAAAGGTACTGAAAAACATTTCCAAGGAGGCACTGGATGAACAATGCACGGACAAGGGAACTCAGTAGTTTTACCAGACACGTTTGTGCCATGGGATGTGGCAGCTATTCCCCACACACCAAGCAGTTGATGTGAGCCCACGGTGTGCTCACGTGTCACAGCTCCAATCAATTTGCACACGCAGAGTGGCTCTGACACATCCGAGGCTCACCCAAGCCGTGGCGCATGTGCACTGGGTCTGCTCACGCACAGCCAGCGTTTCAGGAGATGGCCTTTTTTTTTTTAGTGGACCAGATGGCAACCTGGCAACTCCAGCAAATGCCACACCAGCCATCCCACTGTGCAGAGATGGTGGCCTTTTCCTTCCCTCTCCCTGCCCCTTTTTCTCTCTACTCCACCCAAGCCTGGGCCTGTATAGCATTAAATGTTTTCAGTTAAATTACATTAACTTGCCTGAGTTAACAAAATTCAAAGACACTTTCTTCTGTCAGACATGTAAACACATTAAGATCCTGTATCTGAAACTGTATGAGCAGTATACCCATGTTGTCGTTTGCAGACTTCATAACACAAACATTTATCTCAGGATGTATCTTTTTATTTGGCATAAATGAGTACATTTTCAGTGATAGGGCCAAGAAAGCAACACCAACAATCCAGCTGTTCTCCTTGCATGGTTAAACAATAGGGATGGCTCCATAGAATTTTATACGTATAAGTGGAGACAAATGTGTTACTTTCTAATGTATTTCCTACATTATATGAAAATGTCACAAAGGTCTACTTAATTACTCACAAACCTAAAAAAGGAATCAACAAAGGTTTTGTTATGAAATGGTTCTGAAGAAACCAGGCCAGCAAAAGTCGCATTTACCACAGCATACCATTTAATTTTGTATTCTGACGCTGACAAGTGAAAAATTGGGGAAGGAAAAGCAGTGAAAAGGTCTGGATTGCTTTATTTTTACTTAAAAAAAACCCCAAAAACCAGCGACTAACATCAGCCCCTCCTTCCCTCTTTGTACCTGTGCGATACCCCAGGCCATTTTATCAAGTGCGATTCCCACAGAAACCTAAAAGCCACTGGAAACACGCTCCGTGCGGGGCTCCCGGGATGTGTTTATTCGCACCCTCGGGGGTATCGCTCCCCACCACGTCTGCAAGTCCGGCGAAGTTCCCGAACCCGCCCGCCAAGCGCGAGTCACGGCGCTGCTCCGCTGTCCGTGCGCGCCCTTTGGCGATTCAGATCCGCGCCGGCCCCGGCAGGGAGCGAAGGAAGAACGGAGGGACGGAGGGACGGAGGGACGGAGGGAGGGAGGGAGAGCCGGCCGGGCTGGGGCCCCGCGGGGGCGGCTCAGGGCTGCCCTCGGGGCGGCGCCCGGCGCGGGGGCCCCGGGCCGGCGGCCGCGCTCCGCCGGAGCCGCTCCCGCCGCCTCGGGGCAGCGCCCGGGAGGAAAGTCCGGAGGCGCGGCCGCTTCCTCGCCCCGCGGCCGGACTCCTCTCCGGCTGCGAGGCCGCGGCGCTCCCCCACCTCCCCTCGGAGCCCGGGTCCCCGCTGGCCTCCGGGACACGTTAAATCCCGTGTAATGAGGCTTAACCCCGCCCCGCAGCCGGGCGGGCAGGCAGCCAGCCAGCCGGGCCCCAGCCCGGGGAGCCCCCCCGCCCCGAGCGCCCGCAGCTGTTCCAGCCGGAGCTGCTGGAAAGCGGCCACGCTCCCCAGACTTTGTCTCCCTCGCACACGGCGCTGAACTCTGCTCCCTCCCTCCTTCCCATCCCCCGGGGCGCCCGCGGCTCCCCCCGCCAGCACCGCCCCGAGCCGCAAACGCGCGGCGGGGGGAAGGGGGAGCGCTCCCCCGCCGGGCTCCAGCCGCCTGCCCGGGGGCTCCGCGGGGCTCGGGGCGAGCGCTGCCCCCGGAGCCGCGTCCTGCGGAGGGCGGCCCGTGCGCGGAGCGGCCGCTCGCATCCAGAAGGAGCTTTCCCTTTTCCACGGGGAAATAAATAAAAAGAAATAACGAAGGCGGGGAGAGGGTGGGGGAGCGCTGGGGCAGCGGCCGGGGCGCGGTGCGGGGTGGGGTGCGCGGAGCTCCCCGCGGCGCCGCGTCCCGTCCGGGCCCCGCTCCGCGGTTTCCCCGCAGCCCGGCGCGGCCCCAGCCCAGCCCGTGAGGTCGGCGAGGCGGCGGATGGGTGTCTGCGCCGGGGGACGGGCGGTGGGCGGGCGGGGCAGGCGCAGTGTGGGGCCGCGGCAGGGGAGGAGGAGGAGGGCGGTCGGTCGCTGTGTCTATGTGTCGCGCTGGCTGGGGGGGAAGGGAGTCGGGGAGGCGGGGGTTACACACCAGGGCAGCGCCGGGATCCCTTCTCCACCCCGCGGGGAGGGGGCAGGGCGCCGCCTCCTCCTCCCCCTTCCTCCTCCCCCTTTTTCACCCTTCCTCCTCCTTCTTTCCCCAAAGTTAAACTTCCTGCTCCCGGCCCGGCTGGGAAGGGGACGCGGAGCCCGGCCGGACTCAGCCCCTCGACACACACAACAGCTGGAGCTGTCAAAACTTCCTCCGCTCGGCCTCGGCCCCCGCCGCCTCCGCCGCCGCCGCCCGCTCCTCCTCCGCCCCCGGGGGCTCTGCGCGGGGGGAGGGCGCAGGGCCAGGGTACAATGAAGCGGCGGCC
The DNA here is from genome assembly GCA_003676055.1 of Chloebia gouldiae. NCBI lineage: Eukaryota > Metazoa > Chordata > Aves > Passeriformes > Passeridae > Chloebia > Chloebia gouldiae. Next base: position 5,055,751 of record QUSF01000003.1, on the reverse strand, counting down.
GCCGCAGCCGGGCAGCGCAGCAGCCGGAGCCGCCGCCAGCGCCCGGGGCCTCTGAGCGGGGGCGCCCAGCGGCGGGACCAGCCGCGTCTCTGCCGCTCGCTCTCTTCACCTCCCCCAGCCCCGACAGACCCCGCCGAGCCCGGGGAGGGTGTTATTGTGTGTGAGACCCTTCCTTTCTCCCTGGCCGCTGTCGCTGCTCCGTCCCCCCCCCCCCCCCCCCCCTTCCCTCCTCCTCCTGCTCTCCCCATGCTGCTCCCCCTGCTACCTGTGCTGGTCGGCGGCGGCTGAGGCCAGCGATGCGAGGCGGAGGTGGAGGAGGCGGAGGTGAGGAGGAGAGGAGCCGCGGGAGCAGGAGGAGCATCGGGATCCCCATCACCATCCTCATCTTCATCCTCATCATCATCATCCATGTGTCTCTCTCGTCCTGCTGACTAGGATGTCAACGGAGGACAAGAGTCTGGTGGTGGCGGTGGTGGAGCCGCCTCAGCAGCAGCAGCAGCCCCCCGAGCCTGGAGCTCCCCCCCCAGCAGCAGCAGCAGCAGCCACAGACAAAAGACCTAGGGGCCGGCCTCGCAAAGATGGCGCTTCCCCTTTCCAGAGAGCCAGAAAGAAGTAAGTTCAGCGTTTGTGTGTGCGAGGCAGAGAGGGGCCGGGGCAGGCGGCCAGGCGCAGGCAGAGCTGTCAGTGGAGACTCGCTACTCGCCCCCTCCCTCTGCCTAATGCCATTTTGAGAAGGGCCCTTCTTTCTTCTTTCTCCTCCTCTCCCCTTTGCACTTTCCCCTCCTCCTCCTCCTTTTTCACCTTTGTCTTCCTCCGCCCGCTCTCCCTTTTCCACTTTTCTTTCACCATCCCTATTCCTTTCTTCTCCTCCTTCTTCGGAGTTTCTCTTTAGCTCTTCCCCCTCCACCCTCTTCCTCCTTTTTCCCTTGCCTTTGCACCTTCCCCCTTCTTTTTGGGTCCGTTCCCTTCCAGGACGCTCGGCTGCCTTCAGCGTCGCCTGGGTACTCCCTGTGCGCTGACGGTAGTTCCTCGTCGCTTTCCCTTGTTATGCCCCCCCCCCCACCTTCCCCTCCTCTTTTTTGGGAAGGAAAACACGGTTCTCGGCGGGTGGCGGGCAGGACACCCCCGCGCACACGCGGAGTTGAGGCAGGAGTCGCTCGGCGGCGCGGGGGGAGCTGTCAGCGGCCGCCGCACGGAGGGACGCGCCGGCGGGACGGTGCCGAGCACAACAAGCACACGGAGGGAGGGGGCGGAGGACGGCGGCGGGAGCCGGGTCCCCGGCGCTGGCGGCTCTCCCTTCGCCGCGGCCTCGCCCGCCCCTGCGCCTCCCCCGCCCCGCCGGGCGCTCCCCGGGGGCCGCCGCGCTCCGCAGCCGCGGGCGGGGATCCCGCGGGCCGGGCCGGGCAGCGCTGCCCGCCGAGGGAGCGGGGGTGCCCGCGGGGCTCGGGGAGAGGCCCCGGCGGCGCTGGCTCCGCTCCCCGCGGGTTATTTTTGAAGTAGGATGGAGCTTGCCATGGCATAGCTGATGGCAGCGGTAATAGGGCAAAGCTGGGCGGCACGTTTGGCGAAGGAACGTCAGGAGGTGCCCAAAGCGGCTCCTGCGCTGCGCGCTCCGTCCGAGCCTCGGGGTTCAGAGGTTGCTCCCTTTGTTTTGGGGGACGCGCTCGCTCTGACAGTGCCCTGTTTGTCCTGGCGCTTCCTTAAACATCCTGGCCCACCCCAAACATCGCTGCCGATTTCCGTGCCAGAATCGTTTCGGATGGAAAAGACCTTTAAGGTCATGCCCGACCATAAGGTCACAGTGGAAGTCCACGACGTGACAAGGGATTCTGCTGGGCTGGACCTAAACACATGCGAGGACCACGCATCTTTTATATGCGTTCGTTTTTACAAATATATAAGTTTCCCAGGACAGAACTATTATTAGTTTGGGATACATGATTTTTTTGTTCTTGTTGTTTCCATTGATGAAAGTTTACCTGCAAAGATTTTCATGTCACCTCTGGTTTTGGGGAAGGGTGTGTTGTTTCCAGTTCCCTCTTTTCATTATCTTATGTATTTTCCTGATAGAATTTTTAATACAGCGGTCGTTGAAAGTACTTGGCATAGGTACAAGTGGTGAAGTTCTTGCGTTCATCTCCTTTATACTTCGTTTTGCATACTTTGGTTTTTTTGTTTTGTTTGTTTTTTTTTTTTTTACTTACAGAATCCAAACCTTACATAGGAAACCTTTGAATGTTTTATTTTGAAGGAAATTTTTCTGAAGAAAAATTCAAATGCAACTGAAATGTACCAGTCTGCACAAAAAAACCTAAATAGTGTTACGTGTGGAAATTGACATATCTTGTTAGGCCAGTTTGAGGTTGTGTATGCACTCTTGAGGAAAAAAAGTGTGTGTTAAAGAGGTAATTCCTTGCCTTCACATAGGTTTTTGGTGTCATGGGGATGTTGTTGCCTAGGTTTTGGGAGAAATAAAAATATTCCTGTAAAATATGAACTTACGCTGACATGATTATAAAGATTTGTGTAAAAGTGGGAAATTAAATTAGCTGAGACAAAAATTAAAATGAATCAATACTCTTTTTGTTCACACTGATTGTTCCTGGTTGACATGGTGCTCTCTGTCCTGCTGCATCTTTCTGCAAATCCTGTACTTTTGGTAAAGGCATTATGCTTTTGAAGTCATAAATGCTTTTGAAACTAGAGTTTTATAAAAAATTGTTATTTCTAGCATGCACAGCATAGGTGTTGACTGGTGGTTTGTAGTTTCATCCATTTCGGGAAGAAAATTGTTTTATTTTGTAAGTTTTCCTATATACAAAATACAGATTGCAACTAGCCTAGCAAATACAGAAATGAGACAACTAAAACTATTTTCTATTTTTTCCTCAGAGTGCTTGGTCCTGTCTTCCTTTTCACTTCTGTGCTTTCCAGTTGGATTAATGTGCCTCATGTAAACCAGATAAAAGAGCATATGTCAGACCATTTTCTGTACTGTAATCACATGTCTAAATCACTATTAGCCAGTCAAATTGTTCAACTGCTTTATCCCATTATAGGAAATGTTCCACTGAATGTTCAGTCTAAGTGCAGTCTAAGTAATGATAAAACGAAGAGAGAGCCCTGCATTAAACTGGCAAAGCCAGAATAGAATAATTCCTCAGCTCTGGATGCCTCCATTAAACAGCAGTGCCATATTGGAGTGCTTTAGGTTGGTACTTTACCTTCTTTGAAGGCCATGTTTTTAAACAAATGTGATGAGTTTAAGCAGACAGATGGAAAACTCCCTTGAGTCTGCTCCTGTGAGATGCCAGGTATTCTCAACTCTTCCCAGAAATAGGCTTATGTTAAGGGAGCAGAGGGTCCTTCAGTAGGACAGTGCTTGCCCACATCTTATTCTTCATTTTGCCTGGTTATCAGTAAAAAACTCCAGTGGTGCTATGGACACAGATAAGTACAGGGAACAGTGGAGGCTTCCTGTAGGTGAAGAACTGGGAATCAGTGTCATCTGTACCTGGAGAGAGGTACAGATGGTAGAATGTGGTGCTAGAACAGCCTTTTATCATTGTTTGAAGATCTAGCTTCATGTGGCACTGTCAGGAGAGTTAATCTTAGGTGAACAGTTCATTTTTATTATTTATATTGTAATTGTGCCTAGAGGCCAGGGCACCATTACACTACACGCAGAACAAATGCATAAGCAAAGGTTGTTCCTGTACAAACAATTTCTTAATTTAAATGTAAAGATAAGACAGCATGTCAATGTAAGAAATGTATTGGGAAAGCACAAGGGAGCAGTGAGAATGCTGGGAACAAAAGAACATGCAGAAGTTCAAGTACCCTGGCTATCTCAGCATCAGAGAGCGATTCACAGGCATCCGACTTGGGGGATATATTTAAAGCAGGGTAGCATTGTCACCCTGAGGATTTTGACAGAAAGCTGCTTTCCTGCCTGAACTGCCAGGCCAACACTCCTGTTTTCTTCCTTAAGCTTTGACAAGGGGATATCTGTGCAGAGCAGCAACTCAAATTTAAGAGGTGGAGCGAGGACAGGTCATGCAGAGCCTTGAAATTTCCAGCAAGGAGGTTGTTCATGCTATGGTGCATCAGGAGGAATACAGAGAACTGTAATCAAAGCAGTGAATGAAAAAAAAAATGTTTGTAGTATTGCCTTTCTGCCTTGAAAGGTAGAAAGACTGAATTTATAAAAGTTGAAAAAAGATAGTAAAGTTGCATTACTAAAGCTGGGACATGATGGAGAAAAAAGAAGCTTTCAGATGCACAGGTAAAAGAACTCTTGCTAGGATTGTAGAGGAAAAATGGAAATTAGGTACCACCTCTCTGTATGGCCTGAAATCTTGGGAATTTAACTCTTGCTTGGATTATACTTTTAGTTCCAGAGTAGAGAATTGCAGGATAGGAATGTGGTTGAAAAGAAGTTGTAGAGGAAGAGTTTTAACTGTGTACAAACATCTGGTTGTTCATGAAAATGTATCAGAATAGTATTGTACAGGTGCAGTGAACATGTTTGTTCACCAATTTAAGTAACAGAGTTTCTTAATCTCTGCAGGTTATAAGCAGGACAAACAGATGCAGCTTCTTAGCAAAATTCTGTAGCAGAAGTTCTCATTGATTGTGACCCTTTATAGATCAATGTCTAAGCTCACTTTAAACATTAATTTCAGCATCCATCAGATCTTAATGTATGTTACAAGTTGTTTTTGCAAATGTGTTCAGTTTAAAGCAGTATATAATAATACTTTCAAAATTGTAGAGAACATTTTGTGTGTCTTTTTAAATTACCCATTTAAATTACCCATGTTTTCATTTCCATAGTAGTTTTTCATTACTTTGGCCAATGTAAGCTGCAGTAGGTTTTCAAAGGCTACTGATTTCACATGTGCAGATAGTTTTGAGGACCTTTAAGCATAAGTGTTTTTGCCAGGAAGTGATTATTTGAGAATTTTTATCATCACTTTAGTTGCATTTGCGTTAGGATAGGCCAATATTTAAAGATACCTACTCTCATTTCAAAAGAACCTTAAAGTGTTGGATGGAGCTTTATAGCTCAGCTGTGTTTCTTTAGTTCATCACACACCTTCTGTGTGATACTTGTGTCTTTACTTGCCTGCCCTTTTCTCAATTCAAAATTTAACATTTGCAAATGTAAGATATATGTTGTGTTGTAGAATAAAAATGTTCCTAAACAAGATCACAGTCAGGGGAGGTCATCCCTACCTGGCAAGACAGAGGTTTTTTGATGGCCAAGCTTTGTACAACTATTGCACAGCGAAGGGTTAATGTATTAAAGCAAACACTGGCCTGTAGAAGCCACGTGTATCAAACTCTTTGGCCAAAAGCCAGAAGGCACATAGTGGAACACAGAGTGAGGAGGAGATGAGGTGTGAGGATTGAAGTTGGCTCTTTGCAGAACAGGGCTGAGCTTTGTGCCATTTTCTTCAGCAGCCCATGTTCTGTGACTTGCTCCACCGTATTTGAATTGCCAAGCAATTGCCCAACTGCTTTATGCATTTTTTGCACAGGAGCCTGGCTCACAGTGCTCAGGAGGTGAATGATATCCGTATTAATCTTCAGCTTTTCAGTTCTTGATAAGTGCTTGTGTGACAGATAGGGTTTATAGAATTGTTTTGCCACAAAATTGTTAAAATATGAATTTATGTAGAGTCTTTACTTGTGTCTTAAGGATGAGTGAAGTTAACCTGAATGCTGGAAATAGATAGTTTCCCCAATTTGAAACAGACTTGCTGACTTGGAGACTTGTTTTTTTTTTTTTAACATTTCACTTGTTAGTTTCTCTGTGTTTGTATTTAATGATCCGTTGAAGTTCTGTAGCACTTGTCATGAAAGGACTTCCAAGAGTTGTCAGACAGATCAAGTGTGATGGCTGCTTGAAATCTCAACATACTGGTCACAAGGAATATCTTGCCCAGTTTCTTGTTTGCTACTCTGAGCCATCTACACACCAGACATCTCTTCATTCTGTGTGCAGTGACACTGGAGACTTTTCCCAGCTTAAAACAATAAAAACAGTTCCATTTTCTTGGCTTTGCTTGTGGATTTTTTTTTTTCTTGTTAGCATGTTAACTCCTACTAACTTCTTGTCATTGTTCTTTCATAAGATAAGTAATTGGAAATGGACATTTCTATTCTTTGTCATCATTTCAGCTCAGAGATGGTTTTCCAAGGAAGTAGGCTTGCTGAGAATAGGTGAACTCTGCCTTTCTCAGGCTGGAGTTGTTTTTAACTCCTTGCACCACAGCAATACTGGAGGGATAGCAGGGCTATGTATTACCAGGGAAAACAGAATTTCCTTATCCACCACTAATGATCACTCCCTTACACAGATTTGTTACACATTAATGCTGTGAAATTAACTTTTCAAGAAATGCTGTCACAGGTACACTAAAATGTTATTAATTCCTAAATAATTAGGTGACTGACAATTCCAGGAAATATTGAAAGCTTTTCTCTTATGTTTAATATATTTGATCACCAGTTCATAAAATCTGTATGGTTCATATAGTTTGGATAAATGCAGAGGAACTTTTTTGCTTGTAACTTGTACTTTTCATAACCTGTACTGAAATCTGAATTTTTGTTCTGTTTTTTTTTCCCCCCCACTGGAAGGATGGCACTAGACAGTGCTGTTCATGCCATCCCTCTGTTAGTCAAAATAACTTTGGGCACTTGTTTCAAGAACTACCCTGAGTAAATTCTTCTAACATCACTGGTGCTTTTGAAAGCAAGTAAGATAAAGTAGGAAAACCCTTAAAACCTAGAATATTTATTACTTAAAGAAATACAGGGTGTGAGTGTGCATCAGGTGGTTATTCTCCCCAAACACCATAAATCTCAAGCTGGTATTGGCAGTGAAAAGGAGCAGCAGCGCTGCCCTCCCTGTGCTGCCAGCTGTTTGTTCTGTCCCCTGTGCTGACCCAGGCACTTGTGGTGAGCTGGGCTGGGAAACTGAGCTGGGGTAGGACTAACCTGGCAGAGAAACGTGTTTGTGATAGCACGAGGGAGGAGGAGGAGGAGGAGGCCAGAGCAAGGGCCAGGCTGCTGGAGGGAGGCAGAGCTCTGGCAGCACCTCCAGCCTGCAGCGCTCTCTGCGAAGGTGCAGCCTTGGCTCTCTGAAATTTGGGGGATTTTGGTTTTCAGGATGACTCCTTCGGGCTTTCCAATACAGGAGATGGAGATTTTTACAGGTTGTTCAAAAAGGAATGGTGATGTTGAGAGGGTTCTTCACTTCCTTGCCTCAGACATTGGCATGGATTAAATGAGGCATTTCATTTCCCACTTTGATCCTGGGAATCGTTCTTAAACTGAGTATTTAAAGCACCCTCAAATAACAATGTAAATGAAATATTTGATGTTAACAATAATTTCTGGTATACTGGAAGCTCCTTCCTACAAGTAAATCAATATATAGGCATTATAATAAAATCAAATGAGATCTTGCTTATTTCAGAATATTTGTGCCTTTCACATTTTTTTGGGAAGTATTTTTACCAAATCACACGTGCATCCAATCCTACTGCCAGCCATTCCAATATAAATTTATAATTACTAATTTTCAGTGCTGTATTTATCAACATTCTAATTACTTTCCTTGAAGAAACTGCTGGAAGCACTGTCAGACTAGGATGTTTCTACCCAGACTTGGCATTGGGAAGGGGAGGGAAAAAGAGGCCTTTTTCTACTGCATTATTGCTGAAAATAAAATCTTTCCAAAACTAGTTTTAATGAAGCTCTCAGGAAAAAAAATCAGCTTTGGAAAAAATTACCTTTTTTTTTACTTTGCTTATTATATATTTATATTCCTTGGAGCATATCACTTGTATGTCACAGTAAGATAAAAGGGATTTTTGGTAGTGAATATGTGGTCCAAATGTGCAGTCTCTGCCACTAGACATTTGCTGACATCTGAGATTGCTCTTTGTGATGTGACTCTGGAACTGTAGCTAATCCAGAATGACCTCTGGAACATCCCAGTGTTCATGGAACCTGGATGTTCCAATAATGGTGTCTTACCCTGCTGTCTGTCTGGCAGTGAAGACTGTCTGCAGTGTTCTTAGGGCTCAAGAGAACAGGACAGGATGGCTCTATATTGTTACTAATAAAGAGAGAAGTAATTCTGTCTTAGAATTTGGGAGATTTATTAGTAAGCCATTTCATAAACCCAGAATGTGAATTATTCAGGGTTCTTTTTCCTGAAGTGTGAAGTTCAAAAGCACAATGAAATTATTTAAATAAAAGGAATATTTTGTTTTCCTGTATCAGCAGAGATAAATGGAACTCTGTGGGCAAAAAAGACTTCAGGGTGATATTGCTCATCCTTCTGTGTGTTGTGTATGTGTTCCATTTCTGACAAATGGTTCTCTGACTTGTTTTTGAAGTATTTAGTGAATGCAGTTCCCCTGTATCTCTAGGCAATTGGTTTCAGTAACTAATTTTGTATAGTATAAAATAAATATTCTTTACTGCTGATTAAGCCAGTTTTGTTTTATATTACTCACAGCTAAGACTCCACAGCTGAAATGGAGAACAGTTTTTATACAAAACTTTTTCAGGTGATTGTCTCCTTTGTTCTGCACTGAACAAGCTTAACCTCTTTAGCAACATAATATTGATTTAACTGATGTATCCTTCAAAAGATTTCTAGTCTTTATTAAATTTCTATTGGTTGATATGAGCCACTTCTCAATTTATCAGAATGACTTTTGTTAGGATGTTGTAATCAAAAATATTTGTAGCCCCTGCCTCTGCCATGTCTTGTATGTAACTCTCTTGTGTGTGTCAATGTCCTCATGCAGGTTCTGGAGGAAGGGACTTTCTTGCAATGTTCATCCATATGGATTGAAAAGAATTTGCAAATAAAAACCTTCTGGGTGCCATAGCTCATTGGTGCCAGCCTCTCTTAGGGCATTTTTACCAGGACTGTATTAGGGAAGATGATTGCTCATGGTTTCAAGATTACTTCTCTCTGTTTCTTAACCATTGTGTGAAATTCTTCCAGTCCTGCTGACTTGAATTTCTCTGATTATTTAGTCTAGCAACAAAATCAGTTTCTAGTACTAGCTACAATAAATCTGTTTTTTGAAGGCTAAAATACAGAAAATGGCATTTGAGTCTGTTTTGTTATTCGTTTGTTCTTTCTAAACACTATTTGTACAGACTTTTGTGTTTTACTTCTTGCTTCTAAAATATTTCTGAAACTTTGTTTGCCTTTTATACTGCACAGTGGTAATACTGCATGCTGTGCTTTTATCTCTTCTGATTTTTATCCCTGACAGTTTATGCTGTTCCTTTATATTCATTAAAATGCCCTTGTTTCCATTCCTAATATGATTCTTTCTAGTTTCAGACCCTTATTACAGGCTGCTTTTATGTAGCCTGTATTGTTCATATACATTTCCTATCTCTCCCCTGCTTTGGAATACTTTGCCATTGTGCACATTCAGTGCAGTAACTGCCAGTCCTCCTTTAAATTGTAGTCTCAGGAGATTCTAGCAACAAGTTCAAAGAGTTTGTTGAAATTTGCTTTTCTTCTTTCAGTTAATTGAAGATAAAAACTTGCTCTCCCTCTCCACTGCTCTCGCTTTCCCCCTTCCTTGGCACAGCGAGTGCTTCTCGTTACCACTTCCAGCCAAATCACTGTACACATTGAGATGTTTAAAATGGAGCCTGCCCTAATAGAGTGAAGTGTGAAGTAACTGCTCTTCTGGCACCCTCAACTTTGTGAAACAGTTGTCCTCAGCGTTTTCACAAACATGTTGGGCTGTTTGTTCTGATATTTTGGTTTTCTATTAGACGTATGGATGATGAAGGCCTCGTCTTACCCTCTGAGATACGTGCTCTGAAAACTTCTGCTAGCTGATTCCAAAGACTGAGTGGCTTCCTCAGATTTTTCTCTCCCAGCCTTCCCAGTTCCTTTTTCCCTAGTTCCCATTCTCTGTGGCTTAGGTGTTTGTTTCACCTCCAGCTTTTTTCCTTGTAATAAAAGCAAGTGACTATTTTTTTTCTTCTTATTGTGGCCCACTGAACTGAATGAGACTAGAACTTAGAATTGGGCCAGATGCTTTTCTTTGTGAAGAAAAGCTTGGAAAAAGGAATTTGGAAATAAAAAGAACTGATCATTTCAATTTCCTTAAATTTTTCCATTTCTAAGAGGGGCTAATTTGTGGCTGTGCTAGTGTTTTGCATGGATGAGGGGCATGGCTGTAACCAGCAATAGTGTTCTGGCACATGAAGCACTCAGCTTCATGTGAGAAACCCAGCAGGGAATGTTTGGAGTTGCTGGACACTGTTGTCCCCAGCGTTGTCTCTGCTGTCACACGGTTGCAGTTGTTGCTCATCCAGTTCTGACCACTCTGCCAAAAGAGTTCTCAAGGTTTCGTGTGGTCCCCACGCTGTTCCCAGCATAGTTTTTGTGGGGCTGCTTTGTGTGGGAGCTTGGGAATTAGATAGTGTGGATGGAAGCTGTCTGGTGCTTGTCAGCCTCAAGGCCACCACCACCAAGTACCTTTAACATATTGGTGTAACCATAACAGGATTTGTTTTGTTGTTGGTGTTCTTTCAAGGGGGAATTAAATCAAAATGATAGAATTCTCATCAGTTTCACTTTCAGCCTCCTGGGCAAACAGTGTGCCACAGTTAATGTTCTCTAACCCGTAGGGATGTGAGTTTAGGAGGAACAGCTCACTGCAGAATTGCTCTAGAGGGAGCAGAGGAGATGGGATGTACAAGCCATGAGGCTCTGGGAAATGCTGGCTTTCAGTGCTGCACAATGATTCCTGGTTCATGTTTGGAGTAATTAACCTTGCAGCAGGCATCCTGGTAGAGATTCATATAAAGGAAAGTGCAAAACACATTCAGCAGGAATTGTAATTTATATTTCTGCCTGTGTCTTCCAGAAATCCTTTAGGAGGGAACTCGGCCCAGAAATGGGAGGTTAACTCAAGAAATAAGTGATCTGTAAGCAAAATTATTAAAAGAAATAATCTCTGAGCTCTTTCATGTAGCACTAAGGGCTGGCTTATGTCTGGCTATGCTGTTGTCTCTTTCTTTGATGGAAAGGGAGAGTATTCTTTGTCTTGTGGTACATTGTGAATGGCTTGGAAATACATTCATTTCAAATGTATTAGTTGGTAAAGGATAAATATAAAAGCTTGGTAAAGTCACATTTCATGTGCTCTCTATGTGGTCTTCTCAGACAAGGATACATTGGTAGAGCAGAACAGAGAAAGTACTGTTGGTTGTGAACCTACTTTATGGACAAGCAGAAAATCTTGATCTCAAGGCTTGTTAACCAGATGCTGTCAGTGGGGGTTTTAAATTACTGATAATGTAAATAAATATTTGTTTAAGAATATTTTCAGTGTACCTTTTTTTTTTTTTTTTAATTCATGTGTCTCTTTCCATTCTACTTGTTCTGGACTTTCTTGATAGGAAAAAAAATAACCAGTTTTTACATTGTTAATTTGGCCATGTTATTTTAAAGGCTTTTTTAGACCAATGAGAGTTTCTTGTCTATACTTAGTTAACATGCTCACACTTAGAAAAAGTGAAGTCATAGTTGTCCTGGACATGTTTAAACTTGAGCTGAAGCTTGGGCTCTCAGCTATTCCATATCTTCTCAGATGCACTGTTTTCCTCGTGTGGCTAGAATTTGAAAAAGTATTGTGATAGATATTTGTTAGTTGGCTTTTTTCTAAAGACTATAAATGTTGTTCATGTAGTTGTTAAATATTTCTGGAGGTCTTTCCTCTCTTTTTTTTTTTCTTTTTGTCCCTTAGTGTGTAGCCTGAACTGAACCTGGGGAATTTATATCTGCATGGATGTGACCACATCATGTGGTGTGGGAGCATATTCCATAACAGCTATTAGTAATGGGCCTTGGGGACAGGGCAGGGGCTGAATTCTAACTCCTGTAGTCATGCCACCTAGGTTTCTTTTTTAGGAGCATTGTGATGGTGTTGTTCCTGTCTGAACTGTTTTCTTTCAAAACTTGAAAGGAATAATTATTTTTATTTTACTATTCTGAAGGAGCTTACTAATGAAAGTAAAGAGGTGTTTTTAAATTCTGCAGAGGTCCTTATGCTTAGTCAGAAGAATGAAGTAGTTATCTCTGAAATGCAATTCAGATAGACTGGGGTCTGAGCAGGGGCAATCTAATAGGAAATATTAAACAAAGGTGTCTGAGTATCACCTTTATGCCCTGATCTCTGTTGTCTGTCCTTGGCATAAGTTATTTCAAATAGGGTCCCCCCACTGGATTTCAGCACTGTGTGTAATTACACAGCTATGTAAACAACAAATTGAACTTCAAAATATTTTGAAACCATTTTGGGAACTGACTCTGACCTGCTTTGAGGAGGAGGTTGGATTGGCTGACCCTTGAGGTCTTTTTTAACCTGAGTGACTGTGATCCTAGTCTATGAGCATCCCTTCTGATGGCGATGTCCATTGTTTCTGTGGTACCCATTGCTTTTACACAGTGAATGATGTGTAATAACTTTTATTTCTGAGATGATGTTTTCCTGTGTTGTTTATGGAAAGAAAATAGTTTACTCAATCTCTTTGTTTCATTGTCTGTGTTTCTTATTTCTGTTGTCACCTGATACTTGCTTTATCTGTTAATCTGTGTGATTCCATATATATTACTTCATTACACATTGGGATTGTTTTTTTCAGAAATGGTGTCACCTGACATTCCAGATTTTCTTTTTAAAATGTACATTTAAAAGTTGATCTGCTATAAAATGGTAGGGCTATTTTGATTACATTAAAGCAAATATGTCAGAATTTATATTCTCATTGGATTTCCATCATGCACTGTTGAAAACAGTTTTGTCCTGCCTGTGCTAGCAGCTAACAATGCATGTCACTAGCAGTGAGTAATTTTCTGATGGCCTGGGAGTGTTCAGGTATTTCTGTTGTCTGCCTCTTCTCATATTGTATCTTCTTTTGAACTTGTGGTTTTTAATCTATATTGCTTTTTAGTCCTCTCTTGTATTTATTTGCTCATCTCTATATTACATTTTTGGTGATAAAGAAAATTTTCATCAGGAACTCTAGTGACAGGACAAGGGGGAATGGCTTCAAACTGTCAGAGAGCAGGTTTAGATTAGATGTTAGGAACAAATTCTATGCTGTGAGGGTGGTGAGGCACTGGAACAGTTTGACCAGACAAGCTGTGGTTACCCCATCCCTGGAAGTGCTCCTGGCCACTCTGGATGGGGCTTGGAGCAACCTGGTCTAGTGGAAGGTGTCCTTGCCTATGGCAGGGGGGTTGGAAGCTATATTTGCCAAACCTTGCCAGTCAGAACCATGAGAAGAGACAAAATGTGATGCTTTCTTTATAGAAAGCTATTTCAATTATGTGACTTACTTTGCTATTCAAATTCTGGTTCTAAAAGCAAGCTTGCTAGATATGGCATCTTAGATGTAATGGCTTTAAATCAAATTTATCACAGTATGTTAATGTGGGTATGCAGTTAATACACAAAACATGTTTCTTGGCTGTGTGACATGCTGCCAACCTGTCTTTGGGTCTAGATATGATCTGGTTCATGCTCACAAGAAGAGAAAGCAGGGGTGAGGAAATAGACTGTTTGGAACCTTTTTTTTATTTTATTTTTTACTTTTAGAAGTGGAGTCTATCTCTAGAGAATGTTGTAGTACAGGCTAGAAACGAAGAACTTCCAGACCCCTTCAAATGTAGTAAAAAAAGGAGTCAGTCTTCTTCTGTTTAATCCTGTGGTATGGAAATTGGAATTTACAGAGAAATTATTCACAGAAGAGGGTGGTTTGAGTTGCTATGTAGCATGGAAGCATAAAGGGATGCTAGAAGGTAAAATGCCTTTACGTTTCAGTAGAATTGCCAGGCTAAGGAGAAATATTTGCATTTCCTTTTCTGCTGTTGTCCCTTTGTAGCTCAGTACTTAGCGCTTAATCTCAAATTGTTACAAATGTAATATTTTTAGAAACCCATTGAATATTTTGGAAATAGCAGGTCTGCAGGAGTTGAGGAAAATGTTTAAGACAAACACATTTTTGAGCTTCTTAATATATGTCTTTACATTTTAAAATCAATGAAGTAACAGATCCAGATGTATGACTCAGCGTAACCAAGTAAAACTTCTGTTGAGAAGCCCATGTCTTTTATTTCTCTATGTGTTCCATATGAAATTTTGGTGGGAGTACATTGGAATTGGTGACCTGTTTTAGTTCTGAATTTCTCATGGTTGCAGTGAAGAAACATTCTCTCAAAGTTAGGAATGTAAATAGGGCCTATCACAAACAGATAGGGTTGCTTTGCTCGGTGTCTCTTGATTAACTCAAGTGTGGCATCCTTGAGTTAATCAATTTGAGCTTGGAAGAAAACAGTCCACCATATGTATAGACATAAGTTTTTATCTTAATCATTAAATCTATCACTTCTGTTGCTTTAAAAAAACAAGAAGTCTGAGGAAAGACGACTGGTCCCATTTTTCCCATGTACATTTTCTTGGCAGAAGCATTGGCATAAACACTTCCTGCCTTGCCATTATGGTGACACACGTTTGTGGAGATGTGTGAATCAGGGCAGGGAGCTGCTGCAGACACAATTGCTTTGCCTTTTCTCAGTGTCCAGCCCTGTTGCTTCTTGCTGGGTTGCCCTGTAGCAGGTTTGGTCTGGGAAGAAGAGGTATGGGGGTGGGATCAGCTTCCACCGGAACTGCTGCTGAACATATAATACCACTGAATTCAATTTATGGGCAGTTTGTGTGGAGAAGTAGTAATCAGTCAACATGAATGGTGTTGGACCACATCTGACTGTGGTGTAGTAAAATTATAATTTTTCCTTCCTAAGATTTTTATGGCAATTAATGTGCTCTTACAGTAAAAGAACTAAATCTCACCCTTTGATGTGAGAGAAAATACATCCCCAAAGAAGGGGAAGAACAAGGTCAGCTAATATGGCTTCATACCTGTTAGCTTGGGTCACATGAACAGCAGGGGAAAATACTGAGAGTCGTTTATTATTATTATTTTAACCAGCTGTTATTAAATTACAACTTGTTTGTGCTAGCATACTTAAACTTGTCAGGTGACCCATTACCTTCTAGGTTAGAATCTAAAGATTTTAACAGTGTAACATGTGAAACATCTGCAGGTGTAAGGTACAGCAGCACAGACCATGTGAATTGATGGAGGGTCAGTCATGCTGCAGGGGGATCACCTGGAATGGTACCATGAAAACAGGCAATTTTGGGATAGATGACACACAGGAAACTTGATAGTCCAGCCTTGCTTAACCTAATGACCCTAAACACTCCTTTTTTTAAAATACATTTTGGAAAACACACAGCTTCTGTCTGCTGTTTGGTATCTTCTTTGGTTGAAGAGGAACTTCCTTTAGTTAGTCTGAGAATTATTGGTTAGAAAAGTGTTTAAATTCAGCAGAGATGGATGCCCAACAGGGGCTTGTCCTGGCTGAACCTGAAGGACTGTGAGTGTGAAAGGGAATAGGCAAAGTGATTCATGTCTCAGTAGGGGCTTTGCAATTCACCACTTGTTGGTTGGACCAAGGCAACCAACCCTCACTGCAAAATAAACCCCTGACACTCACCATCTCAGCTAAGGTTTAGAATAATATATTTAACCTTCTCATTGCAGCAGACTGAGTGTGCTAATACGTGTGGTTACAGAGATGTGCTGATAAGCCAGAGCTTGATAGCACCTTGTAGCCAAATATATTTATGTGTCCGTACCTGTACTAACATGGCACAATGGCTCTTATACAATAGTTACTTGTTTCAGAGTAAACACCTGGAGATTTTTTCATGTGAGTGCTTTCTTTTAAAAATTTTATCTTCATCTTTGTAGAATGGGTTTGATAAAAGCTTTCCTGTAGGCTGGGCATCTAGAACATGTTCCAGTTGAAAATGGAAGGAGAGAGAGCATTGGTCCACTCCCTCTACCTGGGTAGATCCAATTCTGAGAATCAGTGTAGAAATTTGGGTTTGTTTTGTTCAGTCTTAGAAATGAAATTATATCTTTGAGTTCCTAGGTGCATTTATTGAGAATTTCTCTAACCAGTACTCATCAGGCAATACTGAACTTACTTGGTTATCCACAACAGATTAACTATGTCCAGCTGCAGCTTGGTGTGACAGAAGAGAATTTGATAAGAAAAAAAATATTAAGATGAGTGAGAAAATAGAGGTGATGCATGGTCTTACTTTGTTTGGCAGACAAGTCAGATTATTGTCAATGTGTCAACCTGTGTCTTGCAGATGTCTGATATTTAAATTTTAAGAAAACTTGAGATTGACAGAAGCAAAGCATTACACAACAGCTGCTTTGGGGTTTTTGCGTGAAGGGAAGTTGAACAAAGGTAGTTGCATTACTGCTCAAATTGGCAGGACCCATTGGTTTGCAAGTATCTATCAATGCAAGTGAAGTGACACTTGCGTAATGTCTTCTTGATTTGTTTTTCCTCTCTGTAGGAGAATAAAATTGGCAGGGAGCATTTGGAGGATTAGGAAAGAGCCATTTGTAGATGGACATTTGTCAAGCTTTGCTTTCTTAGCTTGTCCAGTCCAGATTGTTTTAGAGAAGTGTAGAGCAGCCTGGAAAACATTGGGGGGGGGGGGGGGGGTGTGAGAGGGAGAGAGAAAAAACAGAAAACTAAAACACTATCTAAAACCACAAAAATAAACACCAAGAATTTCACCTCAACATGAGGAAGAACTCCTTTATGTTGAGAGTGGTACAGGACTGGCAGTGGCTGCCCAGGGCAGTCACGGAGTCTCCCCTCGCTGGAGACATTCCAAACCCAGCTGGGCGCGTTCCTGTGTCACCTGCTCCAGGTGACCCTGCCTTGGCCGGGGCTTAAAGTAGTTGATCTGCATCCCAAAGGGTCCTGTGATTCTGGGGAAAAAAGAGGGAAAAAAAAAAAAAGGAAAAAAAAAAGGCGATCCCCGGAGTCCCACGCTAACCTTTCACGCGTGAAACCCTGGTTTTCCCAGAGCAGCCCCAGCAGCCGAGGAGGGGCCGCCAGGAAAGCGGCTGGCGTCTATGGAAACCTAACTTTTGGTTGCGCCGCTTTGTTAAATGGAAAAGTGCGGGCGTGGGGGGAAGGGAGCGGGAGCGCTGCCGCCCGCCGCGCCCGG
>QUSF01000003.1:4978175-5033571 GCA_003676055.1 Chloebia gouldiae | reverse complement strand
GGGGGGGGCCCTGTAGAGCCGCCCGAGGCCCCGGGGCAGCGGCCGGGGGAGCGCCGAGCGAGCGGCACGAACATGGCAGACCGCGGGCACTGCTGAGCATCGCCGTCTGCGCTCCGCGCCGGGCTCGGGCCCTGGCATGTAAATAACTTCTCTTCCCTCCGGATCGCGCCGGTGCCAGCCCCTCCATTTTCCAGAGGGGATTTGCGAGCGGTTCCGCGGCGCTGGGCGATGTCGCGCAGGGCCAGCTCGCCGGGGGTGAGTACGGCTGGAGCTGAACTTCTTTGTATCGAGGGCAGGCGGTGACAGCGGGAAGGGGCTCCCCGGGGACGGGGGGACCCGCCGGGACCGGGCGGCAAACTTGGCGTGGGGACTGGGCGCCGCTGACACTCGGCACGGCGGATTCGACGCCGTTTGGTCAAAAAAACAAATAATAAAAAAAAAAATCCAAACCAACAAAAAAAAAAAAAAAGCCGGACCCGCGTCCAGACGTGGGTGTAGAGGTTCAAGTTACACGCTCGCTGGATAATCCGCGGCCGTTCACAAAATAAAAATAAGGAAAAGGAGGGTGGTGGGTGGGAGAAAGAACCACAAAAGCCCCGCTCGCTCTGACCCGGGCGCAGCCGGGCATCCGGTCAGCGCTGCCCTGGGTACACCTACACACGTGTGCCCGCTGATATCCTTTAAAAAATACGACTTTGCATGGATGCCTATAGCACAACTGTTTATTTTTCCTTTTATATTATTTTTGTCGCTTCCTGATGTAAATACTGGAGAGATGGAAAATGGAGATAGGGTTAATTTTTCTTTAATATTTTGAAGTATTCGGTGCACGCTGTTTATGAAGAATGTGCCATTTTAATTTTGCGTGCTTTCAAAGCATACCTTTATGGTGTTAATTTTAGGTGAACCTCCCACTGTTTTAAACTGTAGTTCTAAACTAAGAGAGAAAAATAAAGGTACTTGAAAAAATAAACTATGTTTCTAGCGCATAATGGATGGTCAGACCATCATATATGATGATTTTTATGTGAGCAAATAGGTCATAAGTCAAAGTAAGTGTTACGTAACTGGCTGGCTTGAACAAACTTGGTATGACTGTAAAGAAAAAAAGTCTATTTCTTTTTTTATTTGGGCAGTATGAGAGGCTGGCTATCCCTTTTTCCAGTGGCCTTACTTTGTAGCAGGCTGATTGAAAAAACCCACCCAACCTAACAACCTATGCTTTCAAAATACAAACCACTTAATTTGTGTAGTGTTTTGTATTTTCCCGAAAAACTCCTTCGGTCTTGTGCCTCGTTCTGGATACTAAACACTACACACTCCACACTCACCGGTAAATCATTAGTTAACACTCTAACTGGATTCTTACATAATTGAAAAACGTTCCTGAGTTAGTTTAGATTTTTGTTTAGCTTCATTTTTTTTTTCCTTAGAATAGTGTTACTTGGCGTAGAGCTGTTGAAAGAACTGAAGATCAGTATGAAAATGGTTTGGGGCTTTTTCATGAGAAGAAATAAAGCAGTAGTGGGTTCGTACTCCTGTAGCAAAACTGAAACAACTGGGCAGACATTTAAAGGTTCTCAGTGACTCTGTACAATGCTGGGCATTGAAGTGCACACAGCTCCTAAGCTGGAGGTTACGTGCAGGGGTCTTTGTGCTGTGTGTACATCATGGTGATGGTTTGTGTGTGGTGTTTGATGCTCCTGTACAATAAAATACACTTGCTACAGAAAATAACTGCAGCTTTCAGACTGCTGAGTGGAAATATTTTAGCCATCTACTTGTAAGAGAGAAACGGGAGACAAGATAGACTTTTTTCTCAGTGCTGTATGATCAGCTGCATCTAAGTGCCACTCAGTAACTTCACTGATGACTACTGTACATTTGCTTTTAAAAGGTTTGGTTATGCATCTTTTACTGCTTTGTTGTAAATGGCCTTTCTTTTGAGAATATACATGGAGTTCAAGTAGCTGTAATTTTTAGTTCCTTGCCTTACTTACAGGTCATTTTTAGAAACTGTTTTATGACTCTTCTTTTGTTTTGTCTGTTCTATGCAAAATAATACCTAATATTCTGCCAGCATTAAATATAGATGCTTTTAAGTCAAAATACTTATTTTTTTGGTAGGAATAGTATTTAATTTTGTATAATTATTTTATCAGACTTTACATTGACTTTATTTTTTTTTCTTCTTGCTTTTTTTTCCTTTTTTTTCCTGTATTAGTCTCTCCCAAGCAGAAACTCCTGCAGAGTTTTGGCAAAATGTTCTTTGGAAGCTTTTTTTTTGGAGGGGGGGACACAGGGGGTGATATTACTGTCATTTACATAATATACCAGTAGAAAGTAGTTGCATCATGTACAGTTTCTTAATGTGACCGTTCATTGGACTTGCCTGAAAATGATCTCTTAAGGGTAAATGGCTGAGCAGAAATTAAAAGCAGCCATGTATTTGTTTCTCCTTTTGTTTCAGGCTAAAGGGACCATTCGGTATGTGCTTTACGTGTATTTCCAGACTTACTGTTTTTAATTTATTCAGCTATTTAAAAATAATGGTAAAATTGTTCTTTTCACATCACTGCTGTCAAATATTATGGCTTTGCAATTCTGGTTTCCTGTTCCGAAAGTGTGGATAGAAAACTCTTAGCATGGAGGAGTATGTACTTGATATATGCCATTTAGTATAAAACACACAGCCCAAGAGGATGGGTGACTGGCTCTGTAGTATTGTCAAAAACATACTCTAAAAAAGCTGAAAGACGCTTGTTTGTTTTATTTGGGCAGTTCCAATTTTAGTAATTACTAAAGCTCCTGGAAACCCTGGGACATAAGGTGTTTGAAGAAGTACTGAAATCCAGTTTGACAGTGGGCCTTCAGCTAGTCTTTTATAATTCTGTCTTTCCTCTGCGAAATCCTTTTGGCATGTTGTGGTTCTCTGGCAGGATCCCAGCGTGTGATATCACAGATATCAGATGTCTCCTTGCGATTCATGGCATTTGCTGCTCCCTGGGACAGCCGAGGTGAACCAGGAAATGTCATGGAAATTCGCTAGGGAGAGCGTGGCAGAGGAGCTGTCATGTGGCTTTGGGAATAGGTGAGCGCCTTCTGTTTGACAGCGTTCACGTCTTTGTGTTTGGTAATCTGATGTGGAATGTATTCAGCAAACAGATGTGTCTTTTAGTGGTCTCGACAGATTTTTCTCCCTGACATCTCAGATGGAGTTGAGTGGCGAAACATCACAGTTAAGCTTTGTCATTTGGAAATATCTTTGATTAAAAAAATGGAGAATAATTATTTGTTGCCTTCCTCGTTAGATTTTTTTTTTTTTTCCATCTCAGTGTTGAGGTCCAAAGCCAGGCACAAACATAGATGATATCATGCATTTGGAGGATATTTGGCTCCTCCATAAGGTCTGTTGGAAGTTAGTCATAGCACTCTCTGTTTCTGTCTGTCTTTTCAGGGAAGTCTCCCTCTTGTTTGTACTCACTGGTGAAATGTTACACAGTAAGTGTGGCTTGTGCTGATGGTGCTTTTGTAATACAGCTAGAAAATAAAAGATTTCATGCTGGCCTCTTTGTCCAATGTCTTCATCCTGATTTCCAAGCATTAAAAGGTGAATACTTGTGTAATATTGCTTAATTAAAAAAGATAAAGGCATGGAAGAAAAGAAGAGTCTGCTTGTGTATTTATTTGTTAGTTTAGCCAGGACTTGCAGTACTTGGGTAAAATTCAGTTTCTTTGTTTTAGATGGAGCTCTATGTATTCTTTCCAACCACACACACTTCCATGTTGTTTTTACTCTGGATCTTCCTTTTTCTCTATTTTTTCCCCCTCTTTTAATTTCTAGGCCCCAAATGCCCCGATAGTATAAAAAGAGATGGTAGGTTGCTTTTGAAAGACTCTGTTCAGGAAGAAGTACATGTGAGAGCAGGTTATTGCTGCCTGCTTTATTTAGTTTATATATAGTTTATAATTAACCAGTTTGCAGTCCCTGTTAGCATATAATATCAGGTACCATAGACAAAAATGGACAAACTCTGAAAAGGGCAGTTCTGTGAATGATCATTTGGTGTGGGATCTGTTTGAGGTGGAGTTAGACCAAGAGAAAAGGGAGCTGTATTTTTTTCCAGAATTCAGAAAACCTCAAACAGAATTCTTATTTAGGCTTACAGTCCTGCAGAAATCTGCCACCTTTGAATCAAGTGACTTGTGAGGGTACTGAGTTTAGTGCAATTTGAAGGCTTTTTTGAAGCAGGAGGAACAAGGGGAAAGGATGTGATGTATTTAGTGGAACAAAGAGGATGGGGCCAGGGGGAAGGGATGGGTTGGATGGGACTATACAAGGATGGTGTGTCTGGAGCGATGAGAAGGAATAAGGTCAGAGCTTTATTTTAGTCACCTTGCCCTTAGGCTTGCGTGGGGCAATTTTGTCAGCATGGTTTTGTGGCACTACTGAGAATGTATTTAGCATGCAAGAAGACACCAGCAGTGGTCAAAGAGAGTGATGAGGGAATGAATGAACCTAGAATATTTTCTAACCTTTTCAAAGGTCCTTGATCTGGGTCAAATAATAGGTGTGCTAAGTGTTGTCACTGCCATGTCAGCCTTGCCTTGTGTACAGAAGGTTTAGTCACAGTTGTGGCAGAAGTCATTGTGCCACAACTGTGACTAAGTGTATGTTCAGGGCTGCCATAAAATGGAGGTGAGGATTGAGCAGTAAGAACTACTATTAACCTTTGAGACACTGTTCTCATTGGAAACGTTTCACTCTGGCTTTGCAGTATTTTAGCAGAAGGCTGATTGCACACAGGAAGGGGTGCAGAAACAAGGTGGAGGGCTTTTGGAAGCATCGTGGATTTGCAGTGCTCAGGAAAAAGGAACCCAGAGTTACACGAATATAATCTGGAAGACAGATGGGAGATGGATGTTGAGGGGCATGGACTTCTGTCTTTCTCTTTTACCTTAATCCACCTTGGTGAGGTAGCTTGTCTGTAAGCAGTGCTTATCCTTATGTGTATTTAGTTGTCTTTTCCTTTCCGTTTCCCTGTCATCTTTGTTTTCACCTTGTTAAAGGAAGCCAAGATTTTTAAATTGAGAAAAATAAATAGTCTAGGGAGCCATGTGAAGACATTTTTATGCAGCTCCGGAAACAACTATTACAACTTGAAGTTTAGTTCTTGGAAGGAGAGTGATGGTGAGGAAGTCTGGAAGGTGGTTTGTTTGTATCAGGGTACAGTCCTGCATTAAAAAATTCTTGAAACTGGGCTGGGGAGAGCTCCCACATAGATTTTGTTCAGGTATTTATTAGTCAGCAAGATGTAAAATATTTAGACACATCTCTTTTTTTCTTCTGGTATATTTGTCCTCAGATAGTAAAATCCACCTAGAATGATGAGGAATGTTTAGCTATGAGGAGTTAGTCAGTGAATTACTTTCTTCCATTTTTCAGCAATGCATGTAGATATTGAACCTGTCTTGATGGCTGTGGTTTAGTAGCTGAGATGGTTATGTCAGTTTTCCATAGAAAGTTTTAGAATCCTGGAGCTGAACTGGTGAACAGCTTCTATTTCAGACCATTCTATTGCTTCCCTTGGGGATGTTTTGAAATCGGTTGACTCCAGTTTAGTTTGTTACCAGAAAGTCAGAGTTGCTGGGCTGTGCTGTGTAGCCAGGGATTGCTCTGGCCTGCTCTGATATCTCATTCACCCATGTTGATGAAGATAGTTGGCTGCTGTTTTCTCTGGTGAAAGCTGAGAGATGAAAAGGTTAGGGAGGGGTAGTTCCCCCGATCATTGATAGACCTACATACAGTTGATATCTAAACCATCCTATATTATATTTATTTCTTTCCTCATGGCTGCCTAATCTTCAACATCTGCTGCTGACAGCTTTGCCAGTACTACAGAAGAGTTTTCATTATTGATGCCTCTGGACCTCCAAATAAAGAACTGTCAGTGAATAAGTACTGTATGGATTCATTTAATTATTAATCAGCATGATGGGGTATTCTCTAAGGTACACAATTCTGTTTCAAAGACAAGTCAAGTCAATAGAAAGTTTTCCATTGAAATAAAATAGTCATGAGAGTAAACATTCATCAGTACAAGTAAGAATTCGATAGCCTGGTCTGTTCTGCACATACTGTTTTGAATAGAGCTAATAGATTGCTGCTTTGCATGAGCAAAATCTGTGGGGAAGAGGATGCTTCAGAGAAGAACAAACCAGTTATTTTGGAATAGCTTTTCATTCTTCAGATATCAAGAAAACGTGAGAATAGTTTTCTGTCAACTTAGATTCTGTAAAACAGTGCTAAGCTGAAATCACAACAATTATAAATTGCACAAACTTGTTCTTGATTTCTCTATTATTCTTTTACTGGCCAATTAGTCATGTTTTACTCCCACTGCTGTGTAGAGGCTGGCAAGAATCACATTCCTGTTGTGTGCAAAGGAAAGAAAGGAGTGCTTTGGGGTCACTCAGAGAGAATTAGGCTTATTTCTTCCTGAGCTAGATATGCATTTCATGCCTCTGAGACCCAGCCTACTGTCAGTTACTTGATTTCATCAAGCACAATCAGCATCTGAAAAACTGATATAATGTGTTCAGTTTTATTAGAGTGGTGTAAGGCTGAATAATTTTGCATGTAGTACTCCACATCTTGTCCTTGCACTTTTCAGCATCTCCTGTGCCAGAAGTTTCGGGCCAGGAGGCAGGTAAAGGAGAGCTACTTAGTTGGCTTTCTTGGTGAGACAGACATACATTTGTATGTCTTTGTATTTGAAGAGTAGTAGACTTTTTCTAGGGAAGGCTGTATTGCCAGGCCTTCTTTGTAATGGAAAAGCCAGTGATGGTTGTGGTTGCTTCAGCAGTTTATAATGGGATTTTTTTCCGGCTGTTCTGTAACATCTTCTGAACATGGAATTACGTCTGAGAAATTTGGAAGATGGTATAGTTAGGGGCAGAAAAACAGTAGTGGTGGGGTTATGTCTCTCAAGGCTTTAAGAGAAGCAAGGATTGGAGGGGGAGGTGGCTGCATTTTAGGGAGTTCAATTTGCAGAATCCTTCCAGTAGCTGCAGCTTGTACTGAAGGAAGATGTATCTTGAAATAATCTCTCCTGTTATCTCCTCTCCAGTCCTTCAAACAGCCTCCTAAGCCTGCTGAACTCATCAGAACTAAACTATCTGCAGATCATCCTATACCCTGATTTTACCTGAGCAGCAAAAGTGAAATTTACTGACAGAGCTCTGTGCCACTCCAGTACACACACTCCAAGTCAGAACCATCCAGGTCGTGGGATTCTGCATAATGCAGTCAATGAACACCAACTTTTTTTCATAAAACTTCTTCCTTGGTTCTTTGGTCCTGGTATTTAAAGATGCTTGTCAAATTTCATCAAAAAGATGAGCCTGAGTGCTCAAAGTCAGGACTTTATCCAAGGTGGGGGCAGAATAACCTTGCAAGGATCTCTCTTGGTAGTCTTTAAGTGACAAGAAGAAGGAAAAAGTTACAAATTCCCTATATAAAGGTATTGATTGGGTATTATTTCAGATTAGAAGATAGCAGTAAAATGTCAGGTGATTGTATTTACAGGACATAGGGTCTTTAACTTATTTCTGATGTTGTGCAAGAAATTTGGCGACTTAGGAGGATCCATTGATGTGCCAGAAGAGCTTCATGTTGCTTAAATACAAGAAAAATAGGTGTTCTTTGACTGTGAAAACATCTTGTTAAAAAGCATGATTTTAGGATGTGAAGCTTGCCTCAAGGTTATTGTTTTGCTGTAGTAGATCCCTGAGGAAGGGATAAGGTATACAACTTTTTCAGTACAGTATGGACAAAGATCCTGGAGGGGAAGGTCTATAGGATGCTTGGGCATTTTCTTTGCTTCCCCCCGTGAATCTCTTCCCACTGAATCTCTGGAAGTCCACATGGGAGTCTCTGGACACCAGAAATGAGGAACCAGTCTTTTGGAGGAATGAAATATCTATAAGCCACTAAAAGCTGCACAGTCACAGGTTCAATTTTCAGAGTACAGGATATTGAATATGAGGCTGGAAATAAAGTTCAGTGTTGCTAAAGATGAATCTTTAGATGTGACAATGATCTGGACAGTATGATGAACTTTCTTGGTTTACAGTCTATTTGTAAAATAATTTGGAGAAATGACTTATTTCACAACAGCATCTGTGCTGGGTCAGATCAGAGGTGTGGATGTCCCATCACCATGTTTCCTGCAGTGGTTAATAGGAAAGTAAGACAAAAGTAATTTTGTAATGATACTTCCCCAAACCCCTAATTGGGAGATTGGGAAAGAATGTGGGATTTTTGGAGTCAAGGATAGTATTGCTGTGTCAGAGATGTTGAGCATAAAAATCTCTTTTGAATGTGTCCAGCCTCTTCTGAGTCGCACAAACTTCCAGTGTGATGGGCATGGAGTTCCACAGTTCAGCTGCAGAGTGTGAGAACAAGAGGCTTTCACTTGGGAGTTTCTTGATCCTTCTACCTCCTAGCATCAGTGCTGTGTAGTAAGTGTTGGAAGAGACAGTAAATGCTGATTTTGTGATCACCTTTTCAATGTGAATTGTGGTTATAATTGTCAGGATACATGAAAATGTATGTGTGGGAAAACCAGACTATGTGCTTTCCAAAGATGTGGTTGACAGCGCTAGGGCACATCAGGGAAATTTTATTTAAACTGAAAAAAATAGTATGTGTGTAACAGGACTGCCTTTTGAAGGCAATAAGGGACAAATAGACTCCAAAAGCAGGATTTCTGGACTGTTAGCAAGTTTTGCTGTGGTTGTTAGGGATTTTTTTCACTTTTTGCAGCCTTATGGTACCATGGTATCTTGTTTTCTGATTTTAAATGTCTATTGCATAGCTTAGGTTCTGATTCATTCTATTAGTTAAATAATATTTGTATTTGGATAATGAACCTGTTTTTATGTAATATGAATTGACTTAATTATTCTGTGTAATATGTCTCCTGATAGAACTGGTTATTAGTGAGTTAAGGTTTCACACTTGATGATGCTGATGTCTGTGGATCTACAGATCTTTTAAACCCCCAGTGTATTGATGCTGTTATCAACCAAAGCTGCTGCAGCAGCTTTATTTATTTTTCCTTCCTCAGGGGTACTGTAGAGGCCAGTTGGAGCATTAGCCACCAAATGCCAAGGTGGCTGTAGAGTAACTGCAGCAGCATTTCAGCATCTAATGGACCAGGTCACGTGCAGAGCCTCATTAAAATATGATTAAAGTATCCCCTTTTGTTTGTTCGGTGGAGCCAAGCCCATGCTGGACCCTCCATTATGTTTGTGCTGTGTGCTTGGAAATGCCTCCTGTTTTTTGTGAGGCTCCTTGTTCACCCCCCAGACCCCAGCCCTATCCAAATCTTTGCTGAAGGGGCTTTCCCTATTCCTCTGCCCTCTTCCATCCACCACTGATTAAATGCAAGGAAATGAAAATGGTGTCTGCTTTCATTTAAACATAGTCTGCTAAAGACAAATACGAAGCTTCTGTTGTTATCTGGGGGTCTCTCCTAGTTTCTTCTACCTTTGCTTTTTAACTGCTGAAGACTGGGGTGTGGGGTGGGTTTTTTTTTGTTTGTTTTTTTTTTTTCCTGGTATTTAATTAGTAAGCTAGACTTGCAGTTAAAGAACCGGCATAAATTATGTTGGTAATTTGCCATGACCACCTGTGGTAGTACATAAGTAATGAGAGAATAACAAAAACTTGCAACTAAATTAAAAAATAAAAAGGTTTTTGTTACGCTTTTTAACACAAGCCTTCATAGCTCGTCTGGAAGCAGTAAAAATGGGCTGTTCCTTAGGCTTATTTTTTTGTGAAACATGGAAATCAGTATGCTTAAAGCTAGAGACTCATAGCATGAATCCACAAATTTAGTTTGTATCTTTGATCACATACAGCCTTGACAGTACCCATGGACAGCTTAAACTTCCAGAAACATGGTGTAGTTGATTAAGTCCTGTGATCAGTGTAAATGACTGGAGATGGACAGCAGACTTCTTGTAGCCACTGGAATTTGAGCAAACGAAGAGTTATTATTTCCAAATCAACATGTTGCAGAGGAAGAAGGGATAGAAAATGCTATAAAAGTTCTTAGATCTGGCTTTTCTTTTGACACTCTGTGAAATCAGATGATTTGGCACTTGTAACTGCTGTGGGTAAGAGGCGTTCATAAGAAATAAAATAAAATGTATATGTGGCAGTGGTGGGGGAGGCGTCTGTTCTGCAAACATCTGAGATGCTGGAAAACTTGTCCCCAGTGGGAAAGAGAAATTACATAGCTGGCACTGAGGCTCGCTACTTATGCTTATGTGGCCATATTTAGAAAAGGATCAACACTAGGAACTGAATTATTAGGGAAGTGAGTGACTGGAGGGATTGAACATAAAGGAAATTATTTCTATCTCGCTTGTTTGTTTGAGTTGGGCCAGACGATGCTGTGGGAGGGCTGCGAACTGCAGACTCACTGATTGTGGGGAGCGAATCTGGAGATGAGTTTGAGGAGGTCAAAGCTGGCTGGAGCTCAAGTTCCTCCCTGCCTGGGTTTGGAGGTGGCTGCCTGCAGGTAGAGGATGAGCAGGAATGAAAACGACCCCCTTGACTTGGAAAAGCCTGGAAAGACATGATGGAATGAGATGCTGGACTGTGTGTAGTGCTGTGGGAGGCTTCTGCTTTCAGTACATCTTGCAAACATTTGTGCGTGTAAGTAAAGCAAACAACAGCCAATTAAAAAAACCAACACCACGTTTCAAAGAAGTTGTATATATAAAAAAGAAGGCTGTCTTATTAAAAAATACTTGTCAGTATAGCAGCACAGCTCATCATCGTTATTTGCGTCTATGTGGTTTTGTTGCAGAACAGCAGATTATCTAAATAAATCAATTATTTTGGGGTGGTGGGGATTAATGCAGCACTCCTAAGGAGAGATGCAGGAGGAATGCTTTCAAAGTTTTTAGGAGCAGTTAAACGACCCTTCTCCCCCTGCTTTTTTTTTTTTTTCTTCCCTTTAAGAAGTGGTTCTTTTTGTTCCAGTCATCAAGACTCATTTAGAAAGACTTATTTTTCTGGTTTTGGCAAAATAGTTGATCAGCGCGACTGGCAAGGAACTGCTGTGGAGCAACAAAGAATTTCTGTGTAGCTAAAATCTCTGTTTGAGGCCATCTTGGAGCCGTTTGTGAGCTAGAGTAGAAACTGTGTAAGAAAGGCCATTCAAGTTAAGCTGCACGTTTTCCTCCCCAAAATTAGCATAGCAGAATACTTCATTGCAGTGTTTAGAATACTTTGTACAAGAACTAAGAGTAAGTTGAAGATCGCTAACTGAGGATCTGTAGTGATGCCAACTGACTTTTTTTTTTTTTTTTAATGAAAGCTTTGTATACATAACAGGATGAGTCATCACTGGAGAGTTCTGAAAGTGTTTGGCATCCCGAAGAATCCTTTTGTGTGTCTCTGCCGCACAAAATGAGTATTTTTGTCATGAAACTCTGCCTTAAGAAGTACTGCAATAACTGCAAGCTTTAGGGGGAGGTTTTCTAATGTGGCTTTACTTTCTATTATTGTTTTAAAAATATTTTGGTATTCTTAGATCTTCCTGAGTAATAGGATGGAAAATTCGAAATACTTGTTGGCTATTATTTTTTTTCTATGATACAGCTTCAGACATACCTCTATTATAAATTTGTTTTTAAAAGTGTATAATAGGAGTTTACTCTTTTCCTTAGATTTAATGCAAGTATTAAAAATCTGATTGTGGGAGAATACTGTTAACTCATTTTGCTTTATTCAAACAAGGTACCTGTAGGAAACTGATAGTAGCTGCTTATCTGAGTCACATTTATTTTATGTACATTTTCTTTTAATACATTTGTCACATTGAAGAACTGGTTGGCCTTGGTCATTTTTGTTATGTCTCTTTGAAATGAGTGTCTTACAAAGTTAGAATTTTTTTCTTAAATGGGTTAAGAACATCAGTAGTTGCTGCACTCATTCAGAGCAACTCCTTGATAAAAGGAAAACCTTTCTTGCTGAGGTGTTGGTGAGTTATGTGTCAGACCACCATTGTATTTGTACCATGATTTTCCTGATGATGTGAAACCTGGTTCCTGTAGTCTTCCAAGTGTGTAGAAGGCAGCAGAGATGGAATTTTGCAGCTGCTGCAATAAGGTAGCAGATTTTACCCGAGCTGTTTAGGAGTGGATGACGTTTTTCAGAGATTTTTTTTCACCCTGCCATTCATTCTTCAGCAGTTTGTTTTCTAAGATGTGCTCTCACTAATTTTAAAAATCAAATCCATTGATGGATTCTTTCATGGTTTGTTGTAGTGATGGTATATTTATTAGCTAGTAAATTCAGCACTTTTAATTTTTATGGTTTCTTTGAGTGAACCCAAATATAAAATTTATAGCCAAGGAAGCTTGAAAGAACACAATTCTTCAGAAGAAGAATTCATAAAGAAGTCATAAGAATTTGTAGGGTTTCATTAAAAAAAGCTTTCATAATAGTTTAGAATTATATAGGCTTTTCATCCAAATAATCTGAATTATGCTGATAACAGAATGCATAAAAATCAAAGGGCTTTCAGACAGTCCTTGATGAACTACGCAGGTTAATTACTCAGCCCTGTATGTGCAGGTGTGATGGTTTTGAGTCAGGCTCTCAGTCATATATATTTTTATTTTAATGTGCACGTCCAAGGCTAAGCATTTAAACAGGCTTGCATTTGACTTAGAAGAGGAAGAATAGAAATGTATTTAGCTAATAAAGTTTCTATTTGGTGATATTTTGTATTAAGCTTAGCCATTAGTTAAATGGCATTGCTAAGAGATTCTGTTTAGTGGTAGAACACTTTGTCAGTGTTGTTTTGTTTTGTTTTTTAAGCTGAAGTTCTTAATGTTGTACATTACCAACTTAGTTATATTCTGCAAGAAATTAAGTGTTGGGGTGTGCTAATGTGGGGTGTGTCTAATGAGATTCATGCCCACGTTTATTTTTGTTTTCCAATGGAAGCTAAGCCTCAACTTCTGATCTCATTTTTGGAAGAAAGAAGCCCTCAACATATCTGCAGATTGGGATGTAGAATTGACTGTAAGAAAAAAGGTGGTAGGGTGTGTCTGTATATAGAGAAAATAAAATTTTTGGTGTTACTATTAACTTCATTTTCCTGGCATCTTCTTAGAGTTTTCATTGGAAGGATCTTTACTTCAAAATACTGTACTTTTTCCAACAGAACATTATTTCCAGCTGTTTAGATAAGGAAAGTTTCCCTTAGGGACCCTGAACCAATCATGTTACCTTTACTGTAGGATCCAGATGCAAAGAAGAAAACCAATATTTGTCCCTTTATCAGATGACTTTATGTACTTGTTCTGGAGCTAATGGGGCCTGGAGTTTCTGTGAGTCTTTTTTTAGTCTTTATAAATTTTACCTTTGAGGTTGACATTTCCTTTTGCTGTGGTATTGATTTAAATTTATAAACTTGTGCTTTTATCACTTTATAGTGATAAAATTCTCTGTAATTTAGAGAATTCTTGATACTACATCTTGAAAAATTTTAACCTGTTGAAATAATTTGAGATATAAAATGATTCAGATATGCAGGGAAAAAGACAGGTTTGGTATAGTATTAACGTCTTTATCGTGTCAGTAACATAGTACACAATTAAATATTTCCTGTTGTGCCAACATCTGCTTTACTTGTCAGTAAATCAAACCTTCCACAAGTCAAGGCATGCACACTCATGAAATTTAATTTTTACAAGAAACACTCAAAACTGTCCTAATACTTTTCAGAAGCTGAGATCCAGGAAGCCAGCTTTGTGTTACCTTTGTGAGAATTTTGGGGGGAGGAGGGGAAAAGTCTAAATACAAAAAAAAAAAAAAAGATAAAAAGTAGATTGCTTAACATAACAGCTGTCTCAAGAATTCATATTGTGATTTGTTAGCGCTGAGCTTTTAAAGATAATAAAATAAGGGAAAATAAGGGTAAATAATTCATTTTACCTATGGTACTTGCAGCACAGTTTACAAAATGATAGGTGCAGATATTCTGTAAATGTTTTGTGGAAATTTGTAATGAAAAATCAATACAAATTGAGCTGCAATTCCAGCGTGTTTGAAATTTCTTGTCTCCAAGAAACAAGGAGTGAAACCCATTGGAAGGGTGGGAGCCTTGTGGAAATAGTTAAAGGCAGATTTAGGGATTATTGTTGGGCTCTGCCTTGCTGTTAATGAGCTGGAAAAAGGTGGGAGCAGCGAGGTAATGGTATTGATGGGCAGTGTGGAGGTAAATGGATTTGTCAACACAGAGAGAGAGGAAATGGAGAAGGACTTGGGGTAGGAATATACCAAACAAGGAAAAAGGAGGTTTCCCCCAGCCTGTTCTAAGAGATGAAGCAACCACCATTGATTGAGCCAGCCGGGGATGATGGGTTTTCCATCACGCTGATGAGAGTGAGAATCTCACAGTAAAATAGTGCTGAAAGGGCAGGGCAGATAAATGAATGGGTTTTTAAAATCATAATTTAATTACTTCAAATACATGATGAAGATACTGTTTATTTTGCAATTGCACTGTGTTGAGATAACAAGAGGCATGTGCATGGCACAGTGCTGCTCTGAGACAGCAGTTAAGGTTTGAACACCTGAGTTTAAACAGATGCAGCGTGGGGAAAAAAGTGTTGCTGGTAAAATACAGAGGTTAAGAATGAAGCACATTTAAAACTAGCAACTTTCTATTTCTGTGTTAAAAATATTAAACCTGTTTTATCTTGTGGATGGTGGAAAATGTAATGGTAGGCAGAGATTTTTTTCTCTTTTTTAGAAACTTTAAAAACAAAGTTATACTCAGAAAGGAGAGGACAGTTTTATAAAACAGTGTTTTCTAGTGATAGTATCTGTAGTCCACAGAGGATGAAAACATGTAATAACTATTACCATCCTAAATAAAGAAATAAAATTATCCACTCTTGAACCATCCCAAATGTAACTTCAGCTGCTCTGCAGACACAAACATCGAGACTAGACTAGCAGCATTTACCAGCTGTGTGTAAGAGCTACACTGCACGTAAAGGGATTTCACATTTTATTATGTGGGAGGGATGATGTCAGTTTGGTTGATTATGCCCCTTTCAAGCTGCTGTGATAATTACCTGCTTGTTACCAGAAGTGTCGAACCCATTTTCAGTTCTTGTTTGCTTTTGCTGTCATGCCCTAATTGCTACATAATTTTGTCCCTGCCAATTACTACCTTGGAGTTGAATTTTACAGTGAAAAAGTTGTAAGAAGCAATAAAGTAATTGTTTTTTAGATCTTGTAATTTCAGTAGAATATTTTATTATGCTACAAAGTATATTGAAATACATACTGCTCACTTCTGTGAGATAGTGACATCCCATAGTTCCCACTGAAATGACAACAGCATGGAAGGCATGACTTTTGGGCAGATAGGACTACTTTTTGTTTAAGAAATAAATATATTTGCTGTGTTCTTTAGAGGCGAGAACTCTTAGGTTTGGTGGCCTTTTTTTTATTCTTTCCCTTCCTTTTCATCCTTTTATCCACTTTGTGAGTTTTACAAGTTTCCTTTGATGTAGGTATTAGGTCATCTGATGTGGTCCTTTATCCATCGTTTTCTATGAAGATGTAATGTAAATGGATTTCTTTAAAGGTGCTGGGCTTAACAATGTTTTATACTCTGATTAAAACTATTTGTTTGAATTATTCAGTGGAATAAAGCCTGCAGTAATTGGTTTAAGGACTGGCTGACCAAGCACTTTGTTGTCTTTGGGAACTGTCATCGCTTTGCTTTGGGTTTTTTGGGTGGTCCTCCAGCAGTGAAGTCTGGTATTAGTCAGTATTAATAACAATTACTGCTGTTGAAATCTGGATATGGAATGACATGGATGAGCACAGGGAAGAGGCAGAAGAGCAGTTAAACAAAATGCTCTTCACTATAAGGAGAGGGGATGGTGTTGCCATGTACAGATTTAGGGTTGGGGTTACAGTCCAGAACGGAACATTTCTGGCAGGGATTTGAAGTGTGGGATGTTTGTGGCTGTGCACTGAAGCACTGTTTACCATAGAGATTGTGAGATTTGCTGCTGCCATTTCAATGTGATTCAGATATCCACAACTGAAAGACCAAAATATTGGCAAAAAGTCATGAAATGGACCAGGGATTGTAGAAAGCTTGGAGAAAATTGCTCTGGGGAGGAAGGTAGAGATGCTCAGTCTGTTTGGTTATGGGAGTGGAGGATTTAAACCCTAAAAACAAGTGGTTGTTACAGAACAGTGAATGATATCTCTGGGAGAGAAAATACTAAGTTCTTAAGAGATCCCTAATGTAAGAGGAAAAGGGACAAGAACCAGTGGTTTGAAAGCTGAAACCAGAGAAGTTCACAAAGGAAATGAGCATGAATTCAGAAGGAGGAACAAACGACAAAGGAAATGGCAAAGTGAGTGGCTTTCTGAAAGACGGGCTTCAATCAATTACGGTTATTGAGTGATAGTTATGGATATTGGGCTTGCTTGGATAATGATTCTGGCATTGTGTCCACTGAATCTGTGAGCAGTCAGACTTCTGTTCTGATAGCACTCCCTGGAGCAGCTTTTCCAGGGATGGTGTAATGAATGTTGAACACCTTTGTGGTTGAAGATTCTTTTCAAATGTTATCTTTAATACATTGATCACAAAAGACAAATGGTTTCTAAGGTTCCAAGGGCAACGCATATCTCAATTGTAGTTCTTTTTGTTAGCATAAAGGCTTTCAGGTACTTCAAGGAGAAACTTCTGTGTGCAAAAATACTGCAAAAAAAATTATGCAGAATACTCTTTAAGAAAAAAAATAATTAACACTGAAATTCGGGTGGCTGTGAGCTGGGAACTGCTCTGTCCTGTCGTGATACCAAGGCACTACTTGGATAAATATGAGTAGCTTTAGGGCCATTAAGTTTCACGTATGTGCTTCCCTGTTTGTGTCATCTTCACAACTGGTTGCCAGTATAGCCCTTTCAGAGCTGCTCTGCCAGCTTTTTATACCTGAAAGTACTTCTGAAACATTTGATGAAGATAATTTTTAAGGCTCCATGGTGTGGTCTGGTGAGTAGAACTGAATTTCCATGCTGTAAATGTTAATTAGAAGCATATGTGTATATGTAAAAAGCAAGCTGAAATAAAAGTATAAATATCTAAGAAGCTGTCACTCCAGAAGGTCTGTGCTCAGAAAAGATTAGGTAAATATACAAATAGTCCCATTATAAATCAGCTGCAGTATCATTTCTGATGATTTTCATTACTTTTTTTTCTGGTGGTTTGCAAAAAAAAGAAAAAAAATTAGGAAGCAAAGGGATTCAGATGATGATTCCAAATGCTTTTAGACAGCGTTACTTGCACTGTCACTAAAAGAAGCTCCACTGGCTTTATTTTCTCTCCTCCTTCTCCAATAACCCTTTCCTGTCAGTGCTCTCTCCCTGGCTGCTTCCAGCACAGACGTTCATGAACCTCTAATGAATGAAGCAAACTGATGGGGATGAAAACTATCCCTCTTGAATTTGGGTGCAAATTCAATCAGTGTTAATTCAATTTAGTATCATTCGTAAGTTGCCAGGTCTGCATGTTTGGATCTTAAACATTTTCACGTTTTTCTCCACAGTGAACTTAGATTTTGATAATTAGTTTCCTATTACATTAAAAAACACATTTTAATGTTTAAACTGAGTATATCTGTGGAACTGGGGAGAAGTTGCAGAACTTGAGGACCTCGTGCAAGTTGCAGGGCAGTAAATGGAATGAGCTTGCAGCCTTGTGTCCTTGGATGGTGGCCCCGAAGGAACTTGACCTGGAGGTATCAGTTGGTCCTCTTGGATGACTTCCATTGTAGTAGTTGCTCTAGCAGGGTTCTCTGGGGACGTGCCCCTCTCATGTGACACAGAGACAATTTTGTTTATAACTCTGACCTGTATCATATGACGTAGCTGAGCCGTAGATCACTCTCATGCTGGCAGCTCTGACACAGCCTGATCCCTGCTCAGGCTGGGGAAGGGTGGGAACGTGAAGGTGATCATCAGGTAGAAGAGCTCCTCTAGCATCAAGTGCTGAAAATACCATCCTTTTTCTTAACTTCACTTTTTAAAAGATTTTCTTTAAGAGCATACTAAAGAAATGAGGAGCTAAGACTTGGAAAAAAGAATTAACCCACCCCATAATTTAAAAAAGTAGCATTAATTAATATATTTCATATTAAAGGGCTGAAGTCTGGCATGGAGAAAAAAATATACAAAGCAGGTTGGTATAGTTGGCAGTGGTCTCAAATAAAATTAAGTGAAATTTTGAGGATGTTGGTGAACAGCAATGATCATCGTCCCAAGTAATAATGGTAATTTAATAGTCCTTTGAAAAAAAGTTTAAAAGTTCTCTATTATAATTACTTGGAGCTATTTGTAAGCTGTCTGTAATTATCAGAAGGCAAATTTATGTCTTCAGGTTACAAGACTCTTCTGCAGGGATGAAAAAAAGGTTTAGGCACATTATTGTTAGAAGAATTTCTGACAAAAACCTTAGAATTTCTACCTCATCAACACCTCTAGAGATTGGTATGCCTGTTTATACAGAAGCTTTTAGAGGTGTTTGAAGATCTGTATTACTTGTGCCTGTGTTATGGAGTATTGCTTATTATGCTACTTATATTGTTGTTTATATTTCACAATAGTATTTCCAGACTTTTATTTACTCTGGTATAAAAATAGTTTCCATGATCTGGCTTTTAGGATTTACATCTAGTTTGAAAACAATTTTGTTAAAAGAAAAACAATTCATGTGCATTATAAATATGCACTGACACCCATCTGATTCCATTGCCCATTTTCTTCTTCTATTTTTATTCTTCTGAGGTTTTCCAAGCCTTCTGACTAAGTTTTAATGGATTTTTAATTAGTGAGCAGATCTTGTGTTTTTTCCCTTTGGCTTTCCTAGGTTTAGCAGTTTTATTGAAAAAGAAATATTTCATAATACTTGTTGACATTATCTGAAATAAAAAATGCATTTCTTTATAAGGAGCACTAAGGGTGCTAACAGATGGAAAAGATACGTGGTGATATGACATTCATTTCTGTTGTGTTTTTTTTCTTGTCTAAATCCATTTTAGATGGGTAATGACAAACTGTGGTTGACATGCAAGAACTGCTTTTCTTACATGCTATCAATTAATTTGAGTATTGTAAAGAAAATTCTATCTAATGTATTCTAGGCCAGCATCTTGTATAAAAGCAGGTTATTTATAGCTCTTTGGGTACTGCCCTTCCTTTCATGTTCTGATCCTTCTAGCTGAAGCTTAAATGCTTGTTTAAGGTTAAATACACTGAAATTTTTGCCCAGGGGTTCTTCTTTGCTTTTTGTAAACATAATTTCAGGTGAAACAGGGTGGACAGATGCATTTGTCAGGAAATCCTGTAACACATATCTGAGTGAGAGAAGTGTGTTGGGGTTTTTTTGTTGTATTAGTGGCATCAGAAATATTTCAAAAACATAAGAAGGAATGGAGTTATTGTCCTTGTAATCTACAGGAAGACTTGGCTTTGCTGTGAAGTCTGAAGACATTAGTGAAAGTGACTTGAGACAGAAGATCCTGAGCTTTATTTGATGAGAAAGCATGAAATGTTTTGAGCTGACTGATGCATTTTGATAGATATAAGATCTGGAAACCTCTCAAAATGATGTTGTGTGCGGGTTAGTTTGTCTAAAATATAAGATAGTTGAATATTTGCATCCTTTTTTGAGTGTCCAAGCTGAATTAATGATGAATAAAAGCAGTGGTTACAACACTGTATAATCAGTGTATGCAGACTGTACTTGCTGGGTATAAAAACACATTTCTGAGTAAAAACTTTAGTATGTAGTATTAGGCTGTTGGATTGTTTGTACACTTGCACTGTGTGTGGCTGAGTGACAGAGAGCACAGCCTTCACCTAGCACCTAAATATATCCAGTGAGGATATTTAACTTATGGAGACAAATGCACTTTGCTAGAATCTTCACAATGTTCCTGTGATAAGACTCTGTCAGACTGCAAAGTTCCAAAAGGAAATCTTTGAAAATGACTTCTAATTAATGGTTCTAAAATTACAAAAATCTGTTCACAGAGACCAAAACTTCCACCAAGTTCCAAGTACTTGGCAGCTGTTTCTCATGCGTGATGACTCAGATCCGCTGAATTTTATGTACAGGATCTTGAAATCACCAGCCATGAGAATTACAGCCCTCACCATTGTGTTGCCACCTTTATTCAAAAGAGAGTAGCAGGCGAGCCCTGCGGCGTGTGAAAGAACAAGGAGCTGGATAATTCTTAAAAAAGACACGGGCTTGGTGCTGATGCGGGTAAAAAATTCTGGGCACCATGGCTGTTCACAAGATTGGAGGAGTTGGAACTTGGCATAGCCCGTCGTCATGGAGAAACAAGTCTTGTGTTCAGATGGAAGAGGATGCTTATGCTTCCCATGAGGAAAATGCAGTGTTGGGTGCAATAGCATATTTTGATGCAATTTTGTTGACTTAGAGGACAGAGGAATGTGGAGAAGCAGAAGTGGATGGTGTGGGTCGAATTTGTCACAGAGGTTAGAAATTTGTGCTCTTGACAGTGCCAGTGGTCTCTCAGCTGTTCTGTTGCCATTTCATTCTCTTTGTCATGCATGTGAAGGCAGGCTGTGGACTTGCTAAACATTATTTAGCAAATTTACCAAAGAGCTTCACACTAGCCATTGTCTGGGGGAGTTACAAAGGCAGAGCCATTATCGAGTTTGGAACCAGGTAGATAACAGAACTTACTGGGTTTGGAAACTTGCAGGTGATTCTATTTGGTAGCTCTTGGTGCTCCCAAAAAGTGGTCTTTAATTTGATCCTAGAAAAGGTTTTAAAAAATACTGCAAGTGCTGTAATTCTAGTATGTTGTTGTGCATCGTTATGTTAGTGAATGTGGCCAAGTGCATTGGTAACAAATGTAGAAAGAATGTAGTTTGTGCAAAGCTGCAGATATATAATGTGTTGTAATTGCATCTGAAATTTTTTTGCATTTTTTTCTGAAAAGTGTATAATTGTTCAGGTCTGCACATAAAATATTTTGTGTTACGGAACTAAAACTACAAACAAGGCTACGTATCTGTGGGAATGTGGTTCTTGAGAAAGAAGAACCTGTAGCAGATTCTGATGCTGTGCATTGCTGGGTTAATGTGACAGATAGTTGACTGAAGGCAATTTTCACTTACAGAATTTATAGATGTCTAAGCAGTCAGTTTGAAAAGTAAAAAAGAAAGCTAAAAGATCTGAAAGCCTTTTATATGATTTCTCACTCTGTTGTTGGCACTGTCTCCAAATCTGAAGTCCATACATGTAGATCAGGCAGCCTGGCTTCATACTTTGAACATCTAACTCAGATTTTCATATGTAATGGTATCACAAAAAGGTGTGCAGAAGTCCTTGCAATGTAGTAGGCTTATTGTCAATGTCTCAGGCCATAAGTGGCTGTTGCAGAGCTATAACTTCATGGGTATTTTATGGGCTCATGTGAAAAATGTATTATTTTATGTGCCTGCAACTGTTAATGGACAGGAAATCGGTGATACTGAATCTTCCTGGTTTGATCTGTGGCTGGTGTGACCCTCTGTGTCTCTTGCCAACTCACTGGGGATATTCTCAAATGGGTAACAAGTTGGGAAGAAGACTTCATGGTCTTGATGTTATTAGTAAAACTCTGTTTCAGCTATAATAGCCTTCAATGGCTTTATGTCTCAAGTAGAGCACTTCCAGACTCAAACTGAACAACTGTAAATAGCATCAGGGATGAACAGAGAAAATACTGAATATGGTGGCTCTGTCCAGATCGGCCTCATCACTCAATAGAGTGCAGCTTCAGCCTCCTGGATCTGGTGCCTTCCACAGAACTGAGTTGAGATTAAGATTTTTCAACAGTGGGATGACATTCCTAATGCTCTTTAATTTGGGTAGACAGTCCTCTGATGGATGCACATCCTATTTGCCTTTTCTCAGTCTCCCATGGAAAGTAATTTTGCACCAATATGAACCTAAGAGCCCCCATGGTACAGGTGACTGTGTGAGGACAATTGAAGTCAAAAATACAGATAAACCAAACTTCATATTTGCTCAAAAGTACTAATTTATTTGGCTTTTAAATCATTAGAACTATGCAATGCAGATGCATTTTGATCCTTCACTCCCAGCCTCTCAGGACAGCCTTGTTTCCTCAAGAGCTCTGTGTTTACCTGTGGGTTTCCTTTGCATCTGCTTACTTTATGTCAACACTGACTGTACTCTAGAATGAAAGCAAAGATACATCTATGGTATTTGATAGGAATAATCTTAAAAAGAATTCTATTTGCATTTCTTTGGGCAGTGTAGGAAGTCTTTGACAAATCTCCCTGTCACAGGGGAGTACTGGAAAAGTTAAGCTGAGAATTGTCCAATGGAGGTAGGTTCTTTTTACCCTTTTTCTCAGACATCCTGACCTCAAAGGCTATAATATATTTTTTCTGGTGTTTATTGCTTTCAGTAGTAACTGCATAAAATATAGATGTGAAAAAGTTTCTTCTCTGAAGATGTTTTAGCCTTAGTAAAG
This sequence comes from Chloebia gouldiae, assembly GCA_003676055.1. NCBI lineage: Eukaryota > Metazoa > Chordata > Aves > Passeriformes > Passeridae > Chloebia > Chloebia gouldiae. Next base: position 5,010,924 of record QUSF01000003.1, on the reverse strand, counting down.
CAATAATATTGAGGGACTGAATAATGTTTTTTAGTTTGTTACTGGTTAGAGGAGGTGTGAGATAGGAAGTTGCAATGTTTAAATGTAAGCTGGGTCACTTCTCTTTGATGTATTATTTTATTTAAAGATTATTATGCTTTACAAATTAAAATTAGTAAGAAACACAATTGTTTTTCATTGTACCAGGAGACTAATAGGCAATATCAAGTGTATTTTTGATATGTTTTAATAATGACACTGAAGGTTGTGCAAGTTCTATGAAATTTTAATTAAAGTTTGGTTCAGCAGATGTTAAACAGAAAAGTTTTCACTTCTCTCTATTAGTAAACGGTCAACTTTTTGTCACCTTTCACTTGTCATGTTCCTGTTGCACATATTTCCCATGCATCAGCATCCCTAAGCCTTTAGTATACACATTTATAACATGAGAAATAAATACAAAGAAACTGCATGTTTCATTATTTTTTCTACCATGTACGAAAGAAAACACAGGGGAGGGTGAGGGAAATGCAGAAAACTTTTTCACCTGTTACTGATTGCCTAATTAAAAAATCCTGTGAAGAATCTTGTAAATCAGAATCAGTTTGAAGCTGCAGTCAATACAAGAGTTAATTTCCTATTTAAGGCTTGTTAATGTTTAGGGCTATTGAAGTTAATTCTAGCTATTCTTGCTTCCAGAGCTGTGCTCTTCATTTTATTCAGACTTGGATGTAAAATTTTCTCAACTCTTAGAAGTAACAAAAAGTAAAGTAGTGTTCAGAGAGGGAAAAAAAAACCCCAAAAACCAAACAACAAAACCATTATCCTAATAGGTATTTCCATGAATTGATTTCTGCTTGCTGTGGTTCTCTTTGCTTGGGGCTACCAGCTGAACCTTGAGTATTTGAGCCTCTATTTAAGCACAGTTAAACTTTCACAGCTGTATTTAGGACTCCACGGTTCAGTAGTAGTGTAGTGGGAGCATGTGGCTTTTGCACACCTGTTAAAAAGATTCCTGAAAAGAGGGTAACAGCTTTCACTTGTGAAAGTGCCTGTGAACGTTAATTTGTGACTAGCCGTGCTGATGGCAGCACTAATTGAACCTTTTTATAAATCATTCCTGTACCATCTTCCAGCGTAAGGCTGTGGGCAGATGTTCATTTAACAAGACATCTGTGCTGGTTTAGGATGTTACTGTATCCCAGATGTTGCACTGCTTTTTAAGGCTATTAGCCCTATTTTATATATTTAGTACCATCAGTTTGCTCCATGGCTTGCAAACCATGTGAAGGAAGGTGGTTTCTTTTTTGAATGTTGTAGAGGTTTCGGCATCTTGGAAAAAGGAGTCAACTCTTGAGTGGATCTTGTGTACCTGTTTTCATAACCCTGGAACAAAATGCATGGGGTGAGTAGGGCAGTTTTGATAGTCTTGTACGAGCTGTCGTGTGGTTTTGTTGGTAGCAACTTAGGGAAGACTTACAGAAACTGGTGTCTGACAATAACTTCTGGGTAATCATAAACTAGGCCTGGCAGTGACAGGCATCTGAGGATAGTAGCTTTGTCAGTTATTTCATGTGGTTCCAGGAAATGTTGGCCCATGGCCTTATTCCTGATCACTTTGTGGATAGAAGGAGCAAGATCCAAGAGATAATTTTGACCTACATTGTACTTGTCCAGTTATGGTGCTGTTGCTGTGACTTTTCAAAAAGCAACAAAACAAAACACTAAAAAAAAACCCCAATCATGCAGAAAAGAGAAGAAACAAAACAGTATCTCATTACTGCTAGGTGAATAAGAGACTTTTCCATTTTCTGCCATGCTGCTCTCCATGCATTCAGCAGAAGCTGCTCTGGTACCTGGTGATCTCCCAGTGGTATCCAAGTCCTCAGGGCTTTGAGACAGCCTCCCCCCCGTGCAGAGGGAGAAATGCTCTGTTGAGCCCTGTGAAAGGTTTTTCTGGGCTTTTCTTCGCCCTCAGGGCTAAATTTAATTAGTTGCTTACACAGAGAAGAATTATGAGATTTTTGTTTACCATGGTATATTTAAAGATGGAGATTAATGAAAGGCATTAGCTAAAAAAGCTAATTGATAAAAAATTTAGGAGTAGGTCACAAAGGATTTTAATAAATGACTTTATTTTATCAAAGTAGGAGTAAAATTATTATGGAAGTAATTATATTCAACTGGAATCCTGTATTAAAAAAGTCTAGTTTTGTCTTTGTTGTTAACTTTATTCCATAAAATACTGAACATGCTTTAAACACTTCAAGAAGTTCTATTTCTCACAGCAGATCTGGTTTTTTGAGCAGAAAGAGACGTGCTCTTGATTTTTTTTTCCTTCTAAATTGACCTCTGTTGTAGGAAAAAGGCAGGCAAGGAAGGCATGGCAGGGACCTTGGCAGCACTTCAGCCTGTGTACCAAGCTCCCTGCCTGCCCACTGACTAACATTTATTGTTTTCTGCCAGAGTCTGCATTGGTCAGGCTCTGCCTGTACATTTTGTTCTGGGGCTGTTGTGAGCTGTAGGAGCCGTGGCTCATCTGTGTTCAGTGCTTCTGCCATCCCCAGCTGCTGGGGGTTCTGCAGGGTGATGATGTAGTTATTCCTCCTGCTAGGAAAGTTTGGGGTTGGGCTTCAAGATTTAAGGCAGATCTGAGGTTGCAGTGTTCAATACAGCAATTATGTTTCAGGACTGCTTGGTTTCATGTGGGTGAAGGGCAATAGTCATGGGCTGCTTCATCATTGCTTTAAGACTGTAAAAACTGGCCCTCAACACCATCTTTGCCCTGTTGCCTTTTCACATCTTCCTTCAGAGGGATGAACTGGAGAAGAAACCAAGTCCCAGGCAAAGAATGGAGCACTGGCTGCTTTTCCCACTGTATTTAGGGGCAAGTGGAAATAAATATATAAAAAAATACTAACAGGTTTGTCAGTGGAAAAATGCAGTATTATGCAAACCAGCCAAAAGCTTTATGTATAGAACTATTAAATAAAATGTTTAAACTTAATGCAAATAACGTGAAACAATCCATTCTTGTTACAAATGCTGATTGTGGTGATTAGATGTGCTGTATGGCCTTCTCAAATGGCATTTGTTGTGGAAACATTAAATTATAGTTGTCAGTACAGTGCATATTCCACTGTTTTGTGATTTGAATTTTTTTTTTTTTGCTCTAAGCCAAACATAAATTTGTAGGCTATAAAATCTCTTCTTATGATTGGGAAGTGAATGTAACCAGCAAAAATAAGTCAACGATATAATCTGCCATGTTTTCCACTGTTTCTTCAGTTTTATTAAAAATCTGCACAACATTAAGAAGGCTTTTTGTAGAATATATGGGGGAGGGGAATGGCAAGGAAACACCAGACATGGTTATATCTTCTGCTGAAAGAAGCAGTTATGTTTAATTAATCAAAACCTCTGCTTTTCCTTGGTGTTAAATAGGTTGCTAAAATACGATAGGGAGTTCAAGGCACAAATACTGCTCTTGTTTAAACAAAATGTTTAAAAAGACTTTGTGAGGTACTCTGGTATTTAATACATGAATTATAATTCAATAGAAAATCTAAACTCATCTGTAAATTATTAAATAAACATAAACAACCATCATCTTCCACTATCCAGCAAGTTTTACCTCCAGGGTTGTGTTGGGGAATATTGAAAAGGAGTACCTGTGAAAAAGCAGAATTATAATTTATGTTTGTAATGATTTCACAGTAATCCTTGTTTGGTACAGACTGGTAACTTTGCATTACAGGCAGGTAGTTGGTAGAAGAATAATTGGGATAGGATTTAGAAATAATCCCTGTCCTTAGCTGATTGTGTTCTCTAAAGCTTTCGAGCATTCCTGCACCAAAGGAAGTGTTTTCACTCACCTGCATTCCTGTGCTTTCCCTGGTGCTGGATGATGTGCTGGGGTGTTGTGGAGAGCTGCAAGAAATTTAATACTTAAATGCTTTTGGCTTCTTTACCTGCTGCTTTGTTTTTCTAAGTGTTAGAGGAGTGTTACCCTGCTTGCTGTACCTCAGTCTTGCTGGAAGAGCCTGTTCTATCCAGTGGCTGTGATGTTCCATTTGCTCTACTCCCTACTCTTTGTTACAAATGGGAATCCATCTGTGTGAGCATCTCAGATGCTGCTGCCAGCAGTGTTTGTGTCCTTCCCACTTCTAAAATGTGTCCCCATTCAGGCCAGCTCACTGGGCACTGTACTCCTGGGTGGGCTGATGCAGTGGCTGCAGGGAGGAGTGTAGGACAGTGTCTTCTGGTCACTGTGCAGTTTATTCTGGTTTGAATTTTTGTGAAACATGGGTTTTAAATATCACACTGGGAGCTTGTGAGGTGGCAAATAAGTGAAGGGGGTGCTTCTGTCTCTTGTAAGAAGGCTGTTACTTATTTTGTGTGTTCTGGGTGTGCTGTCACTGCTTAGGGATAAGCAGGCAAGGAGAGGAATAACCGTGTTATTCCTGGGGTTCCCACTGTGCTCAGCATCATCCTGAACAAATATTATTGGGATACTAAGAAGAGTGCTCCTGTCCTTCATCTCTTCTTGCTTTTCTCTTTCCCCCAGCTCCTTTGTAAATTGAGTGGGAGATTTTCAGACTTTGGTTTGAGCCTCGTTTTAATTCTTCTTTTCCTCCTTCACGAGACTAAAATGGTCCCAACAGAATCAGAAGGGGTTGTCTTGCTAGGTACTCCTAGAGTCCTGTTCTAGGAGGAGACCAGCCTTCACAGACTCCAGAGATGGTTTCAGTTCTGCCCAGTTCTTTGGTCCAAGAGAACCAAGGGCATTGCATGGTAGCATTTCTTCTGTAGCTGATTTAACAGTCCTGCGGAAATAGTCTGGATGGACCAAAGTGCTATAACAGACTGTACAAAAAAAGGAAATGCTGGTTTTGGAATGATTTAATCGCTTCAAAAAAAAAAAAACCAAACCCAAAACCTTTTCTTTTCAATGCAGAACTAAACCCAAACCTTTCAGAGTGCTCTGTGAAAGAGGAACTGGAGGGGTTTTGTCTGGGGGGGCAGGCGGGGTGCCCGTGCTGGCCTGCGTGGCATCCCGATTCAAGGCATGTTGGTTGGGTGAATGGTTGCCTGGGAGCTCTGGACATTGGAACTGCTGAGATGCCCCAAACTGCTCAAAATTTGTGTACTTGGAATCAGAAGCTCCCAGGGTCTCCCAGGCTTTCCGTCAGCATGCCAGGCAGGTTGCCAAGTAGCCTGAAAATTTGGGAGGCGAGTTGCCAAGCTCTTGGCTCCCTTTCAAATGGGCTGCTGAACAGCTGGGAATCTGGATGCCTGGGCTTCTCAACAGCCCACCATGATAGTTACTGAAGAGCCAGGCAGGGAAAAAAGGCTGGAATTTGTGGCACAAACCTGTCTGCTTTCCATCAGACCTTGGTTGAAATTGAAACAAATCTGCCAGGTATTTTAGTTTTGACAGGCTGTCCTCACGTGATGACTTTTTTAATGTGATGACATCTAGTCATCTCTCATAACATTTTACTTCATGTGTCAAAATATTGTTTCACTGAAAATAATGTGTGTTTCAGTTTCATTGCTTTAGCATCATTATTATTCCATGGAAATTTCTTCTAAGGGTGCTCTGCATGGATCAGTCTCTCTTTTATAGTAGCTACTTCCCACAATTGGATAGTGTTCTCTCTTACCTTTCTGTAGTTACATTTTACATGGAGCAGACAGGATGCTTGTATCAAAATCTGGCTGAGTTAGTCTGTTGTTTGATCAGTAAAAATTCGTTATTGTATTTTTCTTGTAAGAAGAATCAGAGAAACTTAAGGGGGCAGCTGCTGATTCAGGTGTACATTACTGGGGACATAAAACTAGACTGGGGAAAAAGGGGAGGAAGCTTCCAATTTGTACAAGACTGAAATAATGAGTTGTCTTGAATGTTTCATAATTAAGTGCTGGCATTCATCCCTTGAAATAAAGTGATTTAAAACCTAATTTTACAAATGCTTTCAGTCTAAAAAGAGTTTTTCCTTCTTGTATTTGCAGGCCTCGGAGTAGAGGAAAAACTGCAGTGGAGGATGAAGACAGTATGGATGGTTTGGAGGCAGCAGAAACAGAAAACACTGTGGAAACAGGTACTGAGAATATAGTGCTGATGCACTCTGGGTATTGCTTCTCTCTCAGAAATGCATTTAGTTATGCAGGACTTTGGTAGACAAGAAACAGTTCTTCCATTTTATAGTATGTGATGTGCTTTTGGACAAAATTAAAAGGAAAAAACCTTGATATTTAAACCTATAGTAATTTAAAGTTATCAAAGCTATTCTTTTTAAGTAGTGTAATGGGAATCTCTTTGTAGTGTACATATGTAGAGATTCTTTTCCTACTTTTGCAAGGCTAACAAAAAGAAACACTCTGAAGTGGCAGCTGCTGCTTTTGGAATACTTGCCAAAATACACTACTACTTATTGACCTGTATCTTCAGCTAACTACAGCAGACTATGTACCAAAGGGATAACCAGGATAACCAAATGCTAATGCTTCCTGCTGCTGCTTAGGAAAACAGGATAAATCTCTGTTCTTGATTTGGTAAATATTTGTTGTGGTGGTACCCAAATGCTTCAGTTACCAGAGGGAGCTCATTGTTCTGGACTGAGTACTGTTGAAACAGTTTGTGATTCCTGTTCTGGCAGTTCAGGAGCCCAAAGAGACAAACAGATGAACCAGCACATGAGATAAAAGCCATGGTGAAGAGCTGTCATCTCCTTGCCAGGCACGTGTCTGTAGCTATTTCCCTGTTTCTTACTAGGGACTGAGTGGAGAAGGATGAAACCCACCAGGAAAGATGATGCTGTGGTCACATGGCAGAAGTTTGTTGGTTTGACAGAAATAAGCCTTGAAAATGTCTTGAGACCTAAGGATTTATACATTTAATTAGGTGATTCTGTATGTGTAATGAAAGAGGTGGAAGGAAGCACAGAGACACAAACAGCAGAAGCTGTTGGTCAGGGCAGAAATGGCATGGAAGTGCCAGCTGAGTTAAGGGAGTTGTCCAGTTCTCTCAAAGCTGCTGTGTGGAGGGGGTAAATTAGTGAAGTCCTTAAAGATGAAGAAAAGGATCTGTGCTTCGTGTAGATTTATAGGTACAGCAAGTAGAGAACCTGAGAAGAACCATTTTTGCAGCAGCATCTTCATGGGCCATGCATGAGCTTGGCTGCTGTGGTGAGAGCCACAGAGGAGGAGGAGGAGGCTGAAATTCTCCTGAGGATGGGCTTTGTGTGTGCTGGTGGCTTGCTTCCTACTTGCTAGATGTGGAGTGATGCTGAGAAAGCTTTGTGCTTGTGACTCAAGGCTTTGGGGAGTGTCAGGAGTGTATAGTCTCAATTTATGTTGAATTTAAGTGTTAATGGCACCTAAATTAAAGCTTAATTCAAGAATCTTTTGTTATTTTTTCTGCCCTTTGTTTTTCTGCCCCTGCAAATAAAACTGCTGGTGGTAGTGAACTTGGGTGATGTTTTCCAGCTTCTACAAGTAGGTAATTATTAGGTAATAAACTAATAATAAGTAAATGAAAAAGTTGGAGCAGGTATTTGTGTGTAGAAAAACAGAGCAGGGTAAAGGAAGACTAGTTCTGATTCTAGTATTCCATCATTATTATTACTTATGATGATGATTACTCTTCCTATTCTGTGTGGTAGAAGCATTCTTATGAAAGTCAGTGAAGGAGGCAGAAAGTGTTCCCTTAAAGTGACAAGTTTTATAAATTCTAAATATGTTTTAAAAAAAGAAAACAAAAATCAAACCTAACAACTGGTACACTGCTGTATAGAGAACTCAGTGATAGCTGTATATTTTTTTGCTTTTATCATTTTAAACAAAATTCCTCAACAGAAACCTGAGAGCAGTTCCTGATTCAGAAAAGAGAGTAACACATAATTATTTTTAAGGCTCTGAGAGTGCACATAGATAAGTCTTTCCATTATCTTTCATCAGAATAATCCTGAGTGTCACAGGTGGCTGATAGCCATTTCTGAAGGTGTGGGTAGTAGGAGCACTGTGCTGGAAATCCCAATGGACCAAGACTCCAGTGGGTTTCTGCTGGAAGTGAGGCACCATCACTGCAGTGCTGAGCCCAGGATGGATTTACAGACTGTGCTCCTCACTGAAAAGATGCCTAGTGAAAATAAATATGTCTGAAATCCCATTTTTGCAGGGGAACAAAAATAGACTTGAAAGAGCATTATCATGTTGAACAGTTTGATAGAGACAGAATCACAATTATGTTATTTTAAAAGCTGGGCACATGTGACTTGCTAGAGGTTTAATCATGTTATCTGAAAAGGCTGCTGCCTCTAAAACATACTCTAAGCACTTACCTGAGTTAGTACAGAAGTGTGGGAGAAGGAATAATCTCAGTTTGTTGCTCTGTTTAAAACTGTGGATTAAATTGAAGGGTATTTCTATACTACTTTATTAATTTCTGCTTCAACTAAAAAAGGGTTTTGTTTTCTTTGCTTGCAAAGAGTGGTCTTGCCAGCAATTTCCTGCAGTAGTTGGCAAACCAAAACACAATATAGTAATATTACTGAACTTGAAATGAAATGTCTAAAGATCTTTGTGATTTGTGACGTATTTTGAGTCTCTGTGTTCCTAGCTTCCTTTCCATTGTTTGATTTGTATCTGGAGAATAATCAGGAATTCTTTTAATGTGTGAGTTTGGGTTTTTGAGGTTGTTTCTGTTTTGTTTTATTTAATTAAGTTTCATAAAATGAGAGAAGTCCATGTTATTAATGTTGTATTCAGTATAATAAGCTCTGCTTTTAGGGAAGGAGCAATGCAGGAGTAAGAACTCCCCTCACAGGGAGGGAAAAAAGGATATGCCCCATATAATCCCACCTAAGATAAAGAAATGTTTAGTAGTTGTCAAATCTTTTATGGGTAGAAAAAGCAAGGAGTGTGCAAGTACTGAACATTATTTCCATTTGTAAAGTTGACGCAAATGTTTGTTTAAATAAAAAAAAGGCAAAAATTCTTCCCAAAGGGGCTCTTTTGCAATGCTGAGGCACAGTCATTTTAATTGCAGTTCGGGAAACAAGTTAGTGCCCTTCCCAAAATTCTGTAATCTCACATGTGAAGCGAGGCAGAGTTGGAAGGGGAGCAGGGCGAGCTGTGTGCTGCTCTGATCAGTTCAGTAAGGCTGCTTCTCCTGCCAACTGCAGCAGTTCCTGAGCCCTGTCCCTTTTCTGCCAAGTACTAAGTTCCCTTTGGTGTAGATGAATTCTTAAGGACGGAAAGAGAGGAGGAGGGATTTGGAATTGGAGAAAGGAAATTCTGGAATCTGGAAAAAAAGATCTGTTTGGAGCGAAGTAAACTTTTTTTCCTGAAAAAAGGGTGTTGACAACTGCTTCTACTGAATCAATAGATTTTCAGCTTCTTCTAAACCTCAGGACAGACTCCTTTCATTTACCCACCAGCCCTGTCTCTCTTGCTGATCCTTTGGCTCCTCACTTCATATCTGTTCTGCTCTTCAGCTTTGTGCTGGTCTTTCCACCTGTGTGCTCCTTCACTTTTCTTCACTGTGCTTCCCCCAGTGATGTTGCACTGGTGTTTCTCTATCCAGCTGACGTTGTGGTTACCCATTCTTCCCATCATTTTGGCACCACAGCATCATGGCATGGTTAAGGATGGCTGGGACCTCTGGGGGTCATCTGCTCCACAGCTCTACTCCAACAGGGTCACCTAGAGCTGGATATCCAGGACCATGGCCAGACAGCTTTTATCTCCAAGGCTTGAGGCTCCACAACCTGCCCTGCACAGCCTGTGCCAAGGTTCAGACACCCTCACAGTAAAAAAGGGTTTCCTGATGTTCAGAGGGAGCCTCATGTGTCTTTGTTTGTGCCTGGTGCCTCTGGTCCTGTCAACACCTTCCAGCTTTTTGGTTATCAGTAAAATACTGTTTGCTGCAAAATGCTGTGTTCTCCTCTGGATCCTCATGTGCTCCTCCTCTCTGTAAGAACAGTTTTCTTCTGATGAGTGAGTTTCTCATGGCCAAGAATATACAAACCAGAAAATTCTGGAAAGCACGTGGCTTTGTGCACAGGGGTATATGCAAATATAAAACTGCTAATCCAAGAAAGAAATAATAAGCCAAGAAGCTCCTGGTACACTTTCTGTAGGTTTGGTAGCCCTTTTGCTACTAATGAAGACTTGGCTTCTGCTTCTCTCTTCTTTTCCCCATCTTCTGTTAGTTTCAGCAAGTTTCTGTACTTGATATTTTCTTGGCTTTGCATTTAAGTTGAAACTGAATTCTGTGTGTTAATTATCTGATTATTCTTTTTTTTTTTTTTTTTGAGAACACTAGTGAAATATCCCAACTGATTCTAGAGTCTGTAATTCTTCCTGTCTATCTACCACCATAAAAGTGTTGAGATTCAGATCTGGGATAAATGCAATAAAATAAGTTTATTTGAACTGCTGAATCTCTTGGGTCAGGTATTTATTTTGTTAACTATCCATACCATGTCAACCAGCTGTTACAGCAGTGGTTTCTACCAGACCCTCAACTCCCCATGGCGTTTTGATAATAGATAAAAGAACCTGGATGATTTTATCAAACAGTAGTTCCTTATCTACATTATTATTATTTGTAACATTTTTATCAAACCCAATGACTTTGCCTGGCCAGTTCATTTCTTGTTGGACTTCACATTAACTTCCTGAAGATGAGGTTTCCTCTGACCAGACTCATTTGTCTCTGGGCAAAGCACTGAAGAACCAGAAACAAACACTTCTCAGTGGAGGAAAATTATTCATGCAGAAGTTGCCAGGGATTTTTGGACTAAGTCAGAATCTCATCAGTTTTGAAGCAGCCTGAAAAGCACTTTCTAGAGAAAAAAAAATCTGCAATATCCTGCTTATTGAAGGAAATATAGGCATCCTTTTGCAATTATATGAACCATACTGAGTAGAGCCTCTCACTGAACCAAAGTAAAACACACCTGAGAACAAGTCCTGGTTTTGGTGAATTGATGGCAACAGCTCTTGGCAATGTGTTATAATACCAAAATCAGATACTTTGGCCTCATCCTTACCACCCATTCTTTCTCAAATTAATGAAAGGAAGAATTTACACCACTGAGGGCTTTCTTGTAGATTAAACTTGGCCATGCAATTTGTAGCAAATACATGCTTAGAAATACACTTAAATTTTTTTAAGGCAACTAATATTCTATATACTCAGTAGAAAAGGAGTAATTTCTTCTTTCTTATGCCACTGACTCCTACCTGCTCAACCACTGGAAAAATTAGCAGAACTGAAGCATGTGGTTGTAATTATTATAAGCATCTTACTATTTTTGCCTTATATTCTGGTAATTTTTTTGTAATGAGGAAAGCAAAGAAAATAGGAGGTTACTTGATATTTGCATTTAAACCATTACAGACTTACTCAGTAATACCATTTATCATCATGCATGCTTAAAATGGGCCATTTAGAAAAATCCAGTTTTTTTGCCTTCTGACCTATATCTCTGTCTCAGGTGTTTTGAGAGCTGGTGGAATCTGTTAATTCCAAAAATAAATTTTAACCTCACTGAGTTTTTCATTCTGGAGGTTGTTTTTGAAATGTATTTTCTTTTCGATTTTGCATATTCATTCAATAGTGGTTTTGCAGTCTTGGTATCAAACTAATACTTTGTTAAACATAATCCAACATGTTTTGAAAGTTTTCCAAGATGTAAAATTTTCCACTTCTCCATTACCTCGATGTTTAACTCTGCTGCTGTGTCATTAGTGATGTGATGGAAGATCTGCATGGCCATTACCAGTCCAATACATTGAAATAGTTGCATGTGCTTTGTGCTCTATGTGCTCTTCTGCTCACTGGAAAAGGGATTGCTCTGTGTATGTTTTAGTTCATAGAATCACAGAATGGTCTAGGTTGGAAGGAACCTCAAGGATCATCTTTTTCCATCCCTTCTGCCATGAGCAGGAACCACTTGCTTATTCTGTCAACCTGTCTTAATTTTTATTACAGTAATGCTGTGTTGAGACTGACTCTTCAGTTCAGTAAAAGAAATAGAAGGGAAATTCACTGCTGATGAATTGAAATCACAGTATAAATGAGGCTGATGTTGGAGTCCCACAGATACCTACCCTGTAGCCCTTTTCTAGGTCAGGTTCAAAGGGGAAGAACGTGGTGGGTAAAGTGAACTTACTTAGGATAATAAAAGAGATACCCATTTGCAAGGCATTGAAGAGTGACTGTAGAAAATTAAATGACTCTTAATACAGTAGTAGTTCATGTAAAAGAACATGGCAGGACAAAATTACCATCCTGTTTTTATAAAAACAAAAATTGCTCTCAGATAGCTTTTGCTACCTGAGCAAGTGGTGCTTCAGTTCTGAGAATTGCAGAAGCTTTCATAAGTCAAAGAGATAAAGAAATTCTAGGAATTACTGGCAAAGGGATAAGTGGAATGAAGCATCAGTGAGGTTTTTTTTTTTTCTCTTTTTACTGTTGGTTTATAAACCCTTGGCATGTTAAATGCTACATGCAGTTCTGCTTTCCCTTCTCCAAAAGGGATGGGCTGTAATTGGGAAAGTACAGGAAAGGCCAGCAAGTATGACAAGAAGTAAGTAACAACTTCTGTGTAGGGATCAGTTAAGGTAAAACCATCAATCTGAAGTAATGTCACTGAGGAGGAATGTATTAGGGTCCAAAAAATGATGAATGGTGTGGAGAAAATGGATAGGGCACAATGACTCATTTTGTTGTGCAACACAAAATTTAGGGGCCATCAGGTGGTGTTCATAGAGTAGAGGGGCAGATGCATTTACACTCAGCATCTGCTGCAATTGCTGAATTTATTTTTCCTGGATGCTTTGGGTATGAACAACTTGACATGGGTTTCAAAAAGACCTAAACAAATTAGTGGAAAAACAATCAGATGAGTGCTTTTGAATACCAGTTCTATCTTAGGAAGTTCCTCAGTCATGTAGGTTCCATGTTATGGTAATCCATAATATGGTTTCATGTTTTTTAGGTGACCAAAATTACAGTTCAAATGGCCCTACACTGAGAATCTTGTTTTTATTTTATAACTAATACAGCATTTTCATTTATTTTCTATATGAAATGTTAAGAGCTTATTTGAATGAAAAGTATCAAAATATACAGTGGAATGTACAGAACAAGAATAACTGCAGGTTTTCTTCTCATCTCCATCTGACACCTGTTGCAGTAAGTAAATCAGAGAACTGCAGAATAGTTTGGATTGGAAAGGATCTTAAAGATCATTCAGTTCCAACCCTCCTGCTGTGGACAGGGACCCACAGACCACATTTCTCAAAGCCCCATCCAACCTGGCCTTGAGCACTTTCAGAAATGGGGCATCCACAGCTTCTCTGGGCAGGCTGTTCCAGAGTCTCACCACCTTCACAAGAAGAATTATTTTCTAATAGTAATCTAGAACTACCCTCTTCTAGATTATTGTAAAAAAATTCTGCACCTAAGAGATCTCTGCATGTGACTTCCTCAGCCACTGGCAAGAGAGGTGGTTTTGCTATCAAATTGTGTCCAGAGCAGTAACAGAATTATGAGCTCTGAGTAGTGGAAATTTGTTTTGTTCCTAAACTGGGCCAGTGAGTGTTAAACTTGGTGATTGTAGTGCTGGATAGTGTCATGGTTTATCCCAGCTGTCTGCTGAGTACCACACAGGTGCCCCCTCCCTGGGCTGAGGGGGAGAATTGGAAAAAGGTAAAACCCCAGGGAAGAGTGGTGAGGCCCTGGCACAGGTTACCCAGAGAAGCTGTGGCTGCCCCATCCCCCTAAGTGTCCAAGGACGGGTTGGATGAAGCTCTGAGCAATCTGGTGTAGTGGAAGGTGTTCCTGCCCATGGCAGGAGGTTGGAATTGGATGATCTTTAAGGTCTCTTTCAAGTCAAACCATTTTGTGATCTACTGGGCATGGTGTTGTATGGTGTGGAGTATCCCTCTGGCCAGCTGGGGTCAGCTGTCCTGGCCATGCTCTCCACGGACTAATTTTTGCACCTCTTTGCTGGCAGAATGTGGGAAACTGAAGCGTCCTTGCTTTAGAGTAAACATCGTTAGCAACAACTAAAACATCAGTGTGTTACCAAAATAAAATGTTATCCTAAATTGGAAACACAGCACTGTACCCCCTACTAAAAAGAAAATTGACTATGCTAGCCAAACCCAGGACAGGTAGGGATTTTAAATTCAAAGACTGCATTCCCGCGTTAAGGTTTCATTTGATATTGTTGCCACACTGACCTGGTTTTTATCTGTCAAAACTCCTGGAGCATTTTGGTGTGTTTGTAGTTCTGCAGACCCCTATGGGGCTGTGTAAAGCACCTGGTCCCATTGGCTGTTTCCTGACGCAGCACTACCCCTTCCTTGTGCAAAAATAGCTGTGCCTGCCTTCAAAAGCTCCCTCTCACAGAGCAGCTTGGTAGGCAACAGTTGAGACCCCTGGGATGTCCCTACTGTGTTTGGTGATTTGGTGCTTTCCAGCCTGCAATACTTTGTGTTCTTAGTGAAAGTTTTGGAAGCTCATGACATGTGCTTCATTGCCCAATCAATAGGTCTAACAGTAAAGTAGTTAAATAGTCAACCTGCTGCACCTAAATATTATTTTAGTAGTAGAATATTAATTTTATGTTTATGACAGCTCTTTTGGTGTTTTTTTTAATGTCACTTCATAATGAATATTATAATATTTTAAAGATTTTTTTTTTCTGGTATAACTCTTACAGTATTTTTAGGTTTTGACTTGACAGGTAGTTTCTGAGTATGTAGAAGACAAGCTTTTTGGATATGCTGCTGTCTGTCCTTTGCCTGATTGCCACAGCCGAGCCCACCCATACATCTCATTATTTTGCTTTATGTTTACAGAAGTAGCTTGTAGAACAGGGCCTTGTAATTTTGAGAAAACTGAAGAGGTTTGTTTGTAACAAAAGAACATTTTAGATAATAAGTTGATGTTGCTTCATCACATCCCCAAAGAAAGCTGTGATCGTGTAATAAAATCCCAGCCATTCCCAGTTTCTACAAGCCCTTCCACAGTGGGGCTTACAAAAACCAGGGCTTCCCTCTTGAGCCTTCATGTCCCACCTTGTGTCTCACTTAGGGAGAGGTTTCCAAGAGCTCTTGGAAGATAGATAAGGGAAACAGGAAATTAGCAACACAATTATTACTCAGAATGTTGTAAATCTCTACCTAAGACATGTAAATAAGGAGACCAGCTACTATTAGGAAGGTGGGTAGTCAACATAATCAGCTGGAGGTGCTATGTGCTGTTTGTTATTTTCTTTGAGTGTTCTGTGCATTCTGCTCTATAAAGGGGAATAAAAATAATAAGAAATCTTGGAACCTCTGTGAAGTGTTTTTCTCCTCCTTGAAAAAATCCACATTACAACTTGAATAGTGTAAAAGCTAAGGACAGTCTTTTCACCACTGTATATATATTACTGAAGCAAATGTGATGGAAGTGTTAATTAAAAAAGAAACTTAATACACTTGTTGTAAATCTTACCAGTCCCAGTGACTTCCCTCCATATCTGTTCCCTGTCAGTGTTAGGCAATTTGATTTTTTTCCCTTGTGTTCATATCTCCATACTTGAAAATGCTCAAAAACCATCCGAGCAGCTGGCTCTGGTGGTCCTGCTTGAGCAGGGGTTTGGTGGCTCTGGGCTGCCTTCCAGCCTCAACCAGATGTGATTCTGTGAGTTACCCAAGTTGTAAAGTGTGTGGAAGTCCCAAGCCTTTTGATGGCCCATATGGACAGGAACTTTAGTCCTTGTACTTCTGGGGGATTTCTTTTAATAATAAAAGTGCAGTGTTTCCTAGTATTTTCCTAAAGTTTCAGTAAAGGATAATGACATTAAAAAATAACCTAGAGGCACTGGGGAATTTTACAATTAGATTTTTTTAAATCCCAGTCTCCTCACTAACTCACTGTACATAGGCAAGACCTTAATTGTGCCAGAAACAATCATGAAAAGAGGATGCAAAATAAAGCATTACATATGAATCAGCAAATGAGCTTCCCATTTATTAATCATCCATGGATCCTTCATTCCCAGTAGCTTCAAAGTAGAATGCCATAACCAAATCTGATTATGTTCATTAAACATACTGTGCCAGGTGCTTTCAAAACATCTCTGAGGTGTATCTGAGATGTCCCCTTGTCAGACCAGTGCTGGGATCCATCTCCTAGGAATTTGACTCATGAAATGCAGTGCTCCTATTCTTCCTTCATAATTCTGCAGGAAAACTTCCACAAAGTTTTTTTTCACAAGTAGCGCACACAATTTTCATGCTATTTAGTGAGCACCGTGTTTTCAGTCTTCCAACAGCATATTGAGGCACAGTTTGCTTTATTGCAGAGACAGCAACTGAGATGTTGTTTGTCTCATTTAGTATAATTTGGGTCCCTCCTTCTCTGGAGAAGAAAACAGCAGGGGAAATGCACCATAAGGATGTAAGCTCATATAGTTGTCATGTGTAGTGAAACAATCTGTGTCTTCTCACACAGTCCAGAGTTCTGGGAGTGAGTGAGAGCGCCCCTGAACTTCTCCTTCCCAGTGTGCTGGGTGCCCAGTCATGGTAATGAGCTGAAAGCTGGCAGAGAGTAAATTGCTTCTTTCCTTTACTTGATTGAAAGTTTCAGCAGGCACACAATCAAGCCAGAGTTCCTTTTGCACAGTTTAACTGGGTTAAAGAAAGTCGCCAAGATGGATCAGAGCAGGGCCAGGGTTTCCGGTGGTCTTCCTGGAGCCCTTCAGGCGTGGCTGTCCCAGGCTGTGTTGTGGGTTTTGTTCTGACTGCTTTGGCGTCTGCCTGTCTTCTAGGTGTTTATGTTTTGCTCTCTTCATTGAGGTTGCATTTAGAAATTTGGGGGTTACTGGCACAAGATTGTCCTTTGGATCCGACATTCTTGGAAACGCACCGCAGACCGCTCTGAATGGCTCTGCTGGACACTGCCTGCTTCGGGAATCTTCAGCCAGGAAACATCCAGGGATGTTTGTTCAGATGTGCCAAAAACTGAGGGTGTGGGGTTTGGGTTTATTTTGTTTTGTTCTCCGTACAGAGACATTTACTATTACAAGGGATGTATTCCCAAGAGAATATTTATTTAGTGTCAAATCATGATCCAGCATGTTTTTTTTCAGAATAGGTTGGTGAAAGGGGTCTAACACAAGCCATTGGGATTTTGGACAGGTAGTCACTTTTGGATGTTTCAGGTGTCCAAGAATCATTTCAAATGTATGTTACTGAGTAGTTTAACTAAAATAGGAGATGCAGTTTCAGTTGACACCAGCTCAGATAAATACTTGGAAAATCCAGTCATAACCAGGAATTATTTTTCCCCTTTAATTTTGTGTTTCTCTTCAATATGGTTTGAGGTGTTCACTGAGAGTTTTAAATGTTGCACATTGTCTTCCTAAATGAGTTCACTTTAGGTTAAAGAAAAGTCTTATTTCAAATCTCTGTGCATGACACAAGACAGATTTCCCATTTTCCATGTGCTGTAGCAGGCATATGATTTCAGTATTTTAGACCAAGCTGCACAGTTACATGTTCTGAGAATTTTCCTCTCTTTTCTTGCTTTTATTTATAAGATTAAAGCTTGTAGCAGGTTTTCATGCATGCCCACCCATGTGGCAGATCCTTCCATCCTTTCATTTCTCCACTTGTCATTTATCCTTTGCAATATTTAATTATATTTTGACATGTATGTTAATTTAAAGAAAAATGTGAATGTATCTTCTGCTGAAGTTTTCTAAATAATCTGCTGTTTTACTCTAACTGGACTTCTTTGCAAGAGCTGTATGTACTGGCCTCTGAGAGCAAACTCATGTGCACTGGGAATTTTGAATGTGCAGCCTTGAACCTTGTTCCTGTGCTTTCTGGTGCACTTGGAGCAGCACTTTGCCATGTCCTTCTGACTCACTCCAAGCAAAGGGGGAAACGATTGGGAAGAGGATGTAAAGTTGCACAGACAGTGGCAACTTCACGTTTCATGTTTCAGAGCAAAACCAAACTTCCTAGTCAAATCTAGCATGGTCAGCTGCAGGTGTATATATTTTTCTGTCTAACAACTAAGGTAATGTATGCTTTTACCTTTACTAAGGTAAAAGCATGCTAAAAAAATGGGTAATGTTCCTTCAGTTCAGGATGAAGTTTAAACTGGCATAAGCCACGTCCTTCATTCCTTCACCTCTTCAACCCTGTGTCAGTATAGTTAGTGTAATCAGGAATGAATTTGCAGGGAATTGAACAATGTTAAAGGCAATAGGGGAGGAAAAAAGGTTTAATATACCCCAGAGTAGCATGCTCACTTGATGTTTGTTCAGGGC
The DNA here is from genome assembly GCA_003676055.1 of Chloebia gouldiae. Classification (NCBI taxonomy): domain Eukaryota; kingdom Metazoa; phylum Chordata; class Aves; order Passeriformes; family Passeridae; genus Chloebia; species Chloebia gouldiae. The sequence goes on along the minus strand of QUSF01000003.1, from coordinate 4,992,595 downwards.
TGACACAGCAGGTGTGTGAGAGATATCGGAAGAATGGAAATGCCTAAAACTCCAGCCTTGTATGCAGTTTGTCACTGAACAGCTCTACCTTTGCCCCATTCCTTGTTGCTGTTGAACAGCTTTAGTTCACAGTACTACTTTGTGTTATGGAAATAACGTTGTAAGCATCCAGCTTCATGTGTTAGCTAGATGATGGTAATTTCCTATTCTTCTAATTTTGTTGTGTGGCAGAAGATATTTACATGGGTTAACCTGTCTATAAAAAAAATTGATGTTTTCTGCACAAGGGAAAGCTTCCAGATGCATATAAAATATTAATTTTTTTTTTTTTTTATTTTTTCACCCAGAAGTCAAAGAGCAGTCTGCAGAAGAGGATGCCCAGACAGAAGTGGAGAGCACCAAGCAGCTAACACCAGTCCTTCAGCACTCCGTGTCCGAGGAGTCCGTGAGCTCCACCGCCTCCGTGGGTGTGGAAGCCAAAACCAGGTGAGTGAGGAGGAGGAGGAGGAGGCAGCTGCTGAGTCAGGGGCAGGGCTGGGACTGGGACTCTGAGGTGCAGAGTGCTCGGGGCACAGGGCTGGGACTCGCTGTCGCTGCTTTGAAGTTTGGGGCTGGTGCCTTAATTGGCGTACGGGGAGATCAAGGTGAGAAGCACGTTCCGTGAGCGCTGTCCTCACAGTGCTCTGGGAAACCCTTGAGTTATTAGCTGGGAAATGAAAGGAGGCATAAGTGATAGGAGATAAAATGTGATTACTGAAGCTTTCCTGCTGTGTGGGAAATGGTGTATTAGCAAATTGATATAAAGTTATTTTTTGATGTTGTAGCTTGTATGAGTGTATTTTCCAGGAACAAAGTAAACCAAATCTCTTGTCATATCTACTGTGTTCTTCCTTGTTTTGGAATTTATAACAGAGAAAATAGCATTTGTATTTTTTCAACTTTTTATTAATACAAATTCGCCTAAAATTAGCGAAAGTATTAATATGTTACACAAGGGAAACCAGAGCATGCTGTCGTGATCACTGTTGAAATGGTGTCACATAATTCTAGCAGAGCTTCTCTTGTGAAGCTCTGATAACAGCTTCTAACCCAGTTGCAGGTCTCTCCTGCTGCAGAAGGTGCTCTTAACCAGCTACCAGTTACAGGTGTAATTACCTTTTGACAGACTTGGAGAGAACTGTTGTCATCATTTTTCTTCCTCCTAATCCAACACAGAGCATATTTTCCAGGCACAAAAAATTACTTAATCTACTTGATGCGTATATAATTTTCATGTTTTACGTGCTCACAAATTTCTTAGATTTCAAGAGCTACTTTCCTTTATACAGAAAGTTCAGTTAAATAGTTCTTGTGCATACACCTGAGTGAAATATGTAAAAATTTCTGTTCTTGATGGAATTTTCCAAGGCTGAGATTAAATTGCACTAAATATGTGGAGCAACTTGAAGTGAACAGCTGTTTTGCTTCATCATTTGACCCTGTTTTGGATAATTTGCAAAAATTTTAGTGTTGTTTCATCCACTCTCTGTTCTTCTCAAGGTTACTTTTTTGCTGTTATCATGAATATTTGATTACAGCACTTTCCATAGCCATAGACTTGTTTCTTAAAAGCTGGACAACAGTCTCCTCAAAAAACTTTGCCCTGGTTCTAAGCCAGCCCTTATTTGCCCTCTTATTCTTCCTTCCAGCTGAAAGTGTTGACTTTGATCAGTCAGGATGGAATGGCTATTATGTTCTCATTGCTTTGGCTGATCAAAGCATTAAAAAGCTGAGTAGTATTAATTTTTAATTAAAATAATAGTGATCAGACTCTGTCTCTGACATTTTGGAAAGAAATGTATTGAGGAGATAGGAAACTGTTAATTGGGAATCAGAGGGTTTCTCTGACCCCAGTAATTTTGATTTCAGACTTAGATGCAGAACGGGGGTTAGTTGCAAAAGTCATTGATGTCCTCATAACAGTGGAAAAAACCCAGATGTCAGGGTTTCTGTGGATGTGATTCTTGAAAAAAAACCTCTTCTGATCTGTGATGTTTGATCAGTCATCTTTGTCGTGGTCTGTGTAGTGCTGCCACTGACATTGTATCATGCAGGGGCTGGAGGGCTGAATTCTGGGGGCTTGACTCTGTTTTCTTAGGAGAAAATACTGTGTGTGAAATAACAGACTCTGCTAATGCTTGTGTAATGATTGGAGGAAATGTACCAAGATTTAGGATAAAGTGTGACTCCACAGTGCCTTAAACCTGTTACTTGGGGAAGTTAATTTAAAGCTGATTTCCAAATAATTCATACTCATCAGGTTCATCTCTTTCTTGGTAAGCTTTTCTGTTTTCTACCATAAGTAACTTCCACTTTCTAATAAAATGGAAGAGTTGGTTTATTTAAAAATAGCTTTAGGTATGCGAGACATGGGAGCATTTTGAGAGTATATCATAACAGAGCAGAAGTCGCTTGGAAGACAAAGAATCCAAGCCTCCACAAGAAGTAGATACAGGTGTAGGTGGAGCTACTTTTGCATTGCTTTTTCAGAGTTGAGTATAAGAAAATTCTGTGTTTCTGTCTTTGGTAGTGAAGATAAAGGAATTAGAGAAGCACAGGACACAGGGAGTAAAATAAAATCTTTTCCATGAAAAAATTAAATAATTTGCTGCTGAAAAACAGTGGTTTTAACATAGTAGGACATGTCAAAACTAGGATGGGGATTTCAGTAGCTGAGAGATTAGCCAGAACTTGGCTTGTGTGGTGTTTATCTCCGGATCCTCCCTGAGACTGCAGCTAAATAAAAACATCCAAGAGAAAGGCGAGAGAGGTGGTAAATTTTGGAACCTTCCTGAGGTGGAATATGGGAAACCAAGAGAGCTATTGACAGCGAGTGGGACTGGGGCAGGGAATTAAATAACAGATTCAGGATTAGTGCTCAGAAAGCCATGTGTTAAAACCCCATTAAAATAAAGAGAGTCTGAGCCACACTGGAGTAGGGAGGCTGAAAAGGGTGAGGCGTGTGCTTGAAAGGAGTGAGTGAATTATTGACCACATGTGGGGAGGGGCAATAACATCAAGCAGAGATAAACTCCCAAGCCTGGCAGTGGCAGGAGTGAAACTGCCAGCTCCTATATATCACGAGCGTCATGAGTTTTGGAGCCTTTTCCTTCGGTTGTTCCCTTTTTTTCTTTTTATAAGCCTTGTGAGAAGCTTCTGTCAGCCCGGGACTTATGGCTGAGTGGAATCCAGCTTCTTCGAAAGGAATCTGCTGCCTTGGTTTGTGCTGCCTGCAGAGAGCAGGGGAAGTGCAGCCCCTGGGGAAGGCAGGGAGCCAGGAGCCGGCTGCGACTCAGAGCAGAGCCCACTTCCACCTTCCTCCTCTCTTTCCCACATTGGCAACCCCAGGCATTAAAAGCTAACGAGAATGGCCTAGAAACACAATTTCATAGAAGAACAAAACACCTTTTGATTCATTTTACTTTCTGTCTGCTCTCGGGGACTGTGAATCGCATTAATTAATTGCATGTTTTTGGTCCTTTTGCCATCATCATGAAGACGGAACATTCTTAAAAAGTAGAAGCTGAGGTTTTCACACAGCTCTTTTTGATTTTGGTGCTTTGGCCTGCTTAAATATCTGCTATTGTGAGATTGTTGCTAAAACTACAAAAAAAGCCCCAAAGAACTGGCAAAACACCTTCCTTCTTTCTTGCTTCACTTGTAATTGGACAAAGCACGTAATTTTCATTCCAGACCAATTGCGCCATTCCCTGTTATTTTGTTGCTGCTGAGATGAAATCTGGAGTGTGGAGATGGAGCGTTTGGATGCTTTATTCCATCAAAAAGAAGTGGATGGTGAACATCTGTAGATTGCATGAACAAAGAAAATAGTGAAAAAGCAGCAGTGAACTTCTTTATCTTTGTTCCTTTTTTTTTTTTTTCTAATCTTAAAGCACGTTACAAAATCTGTAACAGAGCAACACTCAGTGGAAAAAGAAACTGTGGAGTGGCAGAGAGTAGACAGTCTGGATAGAATAATACTGCAGTGATGGAAGGAAAAGCTAGATCTCTAGGCAGGAGGAAGTTATATAAAAGATTTAATATTAAAATGTGTTTAAAAATTTGTTGAAGTTGTAAAGTCAAGCACATGTTCTGAGGAGATACCAGTATTAAGATTAATTTCGAAACTGATTATTTATTTTTATGAACATGTACTGTGACACAGAATGTAGTTTTGTGAGAATGTTTTCTCCAAGGATAGTTTCTGCAGAGAATGGACCTTATGCATGACACAAGGCATTTGAAGTCACTGTGGAGTTTAGCCTTTACATTTCAAGCTCTAGGTCCATATAAGCATTTATGGGATCTTCCTCTGAATCCAGTGATTTACATGTGGAAAGAAGACATAGCATTCCTTTGTCTTCCAAACTAAAGTACTACTTCATCATTATAATAATGACCAGTCTAACCCAGAGGGAAATTACTGATTGGGCTAGCAGGGCACAACTAAAGACTAAGACCACACACTGAAAAATGAGGAAAAAAAGTTAAATATTTACTGGTTTTCCATCCTGTTTGTTCATGCATTATTAGGGAAATTGTCTCCAGAAGAATTCTGTGACAAATCATTGTTACAGCAACTTTTCCTTGGATTTATAGGGCAGGAAGGGCCCTTTGGAACTCATCTAGTTCACCTCCTTTTCCAAGGCAGTTATCTACGGCTGTCACTCCTGACACAAGCTTACATAAACTGCTCTTAAATCTTCCAGTAATAAAAGCTCCATATCTTCCCTAAACAGTCCCTTCCAGTCTCTTCTTTGTTTTTACTGTTGGAACCACTTTGTTCACATATAACACACATTCTCCTCATCCTGGGTTTATTCCATTACTGCTCGTACCATCTGCCAAGGATAATGGAGGACAGCTTTGTGCAAAAGTCTCTCATTTATTTCCCCAGCATGCTTTACCTTGTAACAGAAATCCCAAATTTGTTCCTACTTTCTTTGTAGATGGTGTTTTCTTGAGTTCAGATCCTTCTTGCTGGTTTGAGTTTTCTCCAGATGGTCTGTGTCTTTCTCAGAGCACAGAAGGCGTGTCACACAAATGGGGCCAAAGAAAGGTTTCACAGGCAGCCAAAATCCTGCCTTCTGCTTAGGCTGAACAATTGCCATTGTGGCCATAATGTGTTTAATGATCTCATGCAGGACTTGTGCCTCCTGGGATTTGACACCATAATCAATGACATTCATGGCTGGGCCTTTAATTTGCACAGACCTTTGCTCCATGATCTGATCTGTTCTGTAGGAAGATCCAACCACAGAAACCATGAAATGTCTCCTGCCCAGTGTAAGCAGGTGCTCACAGGTGCTCCAGGTTTCTGGAGTCCCACTCTCAGATGTTCTTAGGCAGTTTTTCTGTCTCATCCCCATCCTAAGGCTGCATGGGTGTCCGCCTGGGTGTTCCCTGCTGCTTACAAGTCCTGCCCTGGTGAGCTGTGAGCTGAGCACTGGCAGGTCAGGTCTGATGCCTGGACACGTTTTCTGTCTGGGAGGTGGCAGTCAGACAGACAGAAGCACCCCATGGCTGGCAGTCTGTCAGGCCATGCTGAAGGGCTGAGGGCAGTACTCACTGCAGCATGGGATGCCTGCTTTGTCAGGGATTGCACAGATACAGGATATTCACAGACAGTGGAAATAGTCTGGGATCTTCTGTTGTCAGTGTTGAGTGAATACAGCGTTTTCTCTCATTTCTTCCAAATTTCACCTCTTCCATTTGTTGGGTTTTTTTTTTCTCCAGCTTTCTTTGCCAGCCTCTTGGGTTTTTTTATGTAGTTAAATGTTCATATTCCTATTCTCTTTGCTAATTCTAAGCTGCTCATCAAGGTTCACTTAGTTGAGGTTTACTCTTCATCTTTTTGCCTGATGCACAGTTTCCTTCCATCCATTTCCAGTGGCTTCTAGATAGCTGTTTGTTACACATATTTCTTGACATTTTCTTGTTAATTTCCTTGTCAGCTGTGACTGTTCTTGCTTCCTTCAGCTCTCTGTGTGATTTGTGTTGTTTCCCATAGTTAGTAGTCTTATTTCCCCAGCACCTTCCATTTCCCTCACATAGCAAACTCCTGTGTTATGCCCTGCATTCCTTCCTTGCTTCTATAATGAAGCTGATGGAAAGTACAAGCAATTTAAATGGTAAAATCTGGACTCACAGCACCCCAGAGCTGCAGTTGCAGAGATGATCCCTCTGAGTGTCTTTTCATTCACAGGGAATGGATGGTGCATATGGAGTCTGCTTTCACATAGGGACTGAGAGATTGGAGTGTGCTTGGTGAGGAGAGAATCTTTGTGTTCGAAGCTTCAGTGTGCTAAAGCTCTTCTGAAGCGCATGGGCTCTGCTTGGTGAAGATAGAAGCATTTAGAGAAACAAGTTTGGACTAATTTTCACAGGGTTACAGAAAATCTAACTTGAGAAATTAATGTAGTGAAACTCTTAAATGTTTTACAGAACAGAAGGGTCGATCAACGATTTAGAGTAGATTCCAGTTTAACAATTCAGGACCCTTCAGTCTCTGAAAGATGTTGGAGAAGGAAGATAAGAAGCTTCAGAAGCATAGATGGAGTGGGGAAGGTGGCTGTATCCTCAATGTTTAGGTTCTAATGCAAGAAGCTGAGGGTCATCAAGTGAAACTTTTAAGGGTTAGATGCAAAATAAAAAGAGGTGATTCTTTGTACAGTAGAGAGTTGTCTAGAGTGACATGCTTGCCAAAGGATGTGGTTTGCTGAAACTTTAGGTGTGGTCAAGAGCAGACTGGGCAAATTCATGAAAGGGAAACTGAGAATGAGTGTACAGGAATCACAGTTGACACAGGGAGGCCCTGAACTGAACGTACTGGGGGCATGGATAGTACCATGTCTGCTTCTTCTTTAATATCCTTGCACCTCTGCTCATCCTGCTTAGATGAAGCGTTCTTGAAAATCTGTTGTTTAAAGCCAGTTTGCTAAATGGTAAATTTTCAGATAGTAAGACCCTACTTAGTGTTTGTATGAAGCCTCCAAGAGAGGTTGGTCCCTGTGTGTGAGTTGGGTGTGACTGTGGCTGCCCCAGCCCTGCAAGTGTTCAGGGCCAGGCTGGACAGGGCTGTGAGCAGCTTGTTGTAGTGGAAGGTGTCTCTACCCTGGCAGGAGGCTTGGAACTGGATGATGTTTAAGGTCCCTCCAACCCAAACCATTCTGTGTAATTATGTTTTCATTACTAAGAGAGAGAATTTGCTTTACACAGACAATACTTTCTGGGCACAGATGCATACTGAACGTTGAAGCTACAGGACTTCTTATTCTTTGACTTTATCCTTCAGAGGTGAAGATAACTCTAAGAATTGCATGAATTGCCACTTTTCAGGTACAATCAGTTGCATTCTATAGAGGATTGTTATTTGAGAGCACAAGTCAGTTCAGATGGACCTTAAGGAATTATCTAGGGGGCCTTGGATTAGACCTCTAAATTTACTTCTTTCAGCACTGGCATTCTGGTAACTCCTCTTGCATCTAGGGTATGCTAAACCCTAACAGAGCTTTAAATACTTGTTTAAATTAAAGCTGACACAATTCATGGTTAAATAAGAATGTATTTTCTAAATTTCAAAATGTCAGTAAGAGGTGTTGTTTTGGTTGTGTTTGGAGGGGAATGTTTTCTTTCTTTCAAATGAGAAGAGTATCATTAAGTTGATTACATGGCTGTAGAATTCCAACTGTGCTGGTTTGAAGAAATTGGAAAGCAGTTATTGTCTAATGCAGTTTAATTGCTTTGTATAAACTTTTAAAATTCTTCACCTGAAGTTCATATGAACTATGTCCCACTTCCTTTTTAAAAAAGAATTATGCTGCATAAGTTAAATATTTACTTCAACCCCAAATCTCTGTAATAGTATAATAGTGTCAAACCACTTCACAATTTCAAGTTGTTCTGTGATTCAGGTACCTTTTGGAAGGAGATTGTGGGTCAAATGCCTAAATACAGCCTTTAGCAGAGATTTTTTGCTTCTTTCTCTTTGTGGTGTCTCCATTTACCCTTTCCATCATTGTATGTCCTTAGTATCCTTTATTCAGAAAGGTGATTTATTGGGTTGTTAATCTTGTATCAATGTGAAGCTGTTATGCCTCACCTAATGAGGTTTCTTCAGTAGTTTCCTTTCAAGCTTCATTATTACTGAGGTCCAGATATTTACAGAATATTTAGGTGATGCTGAAAAGCTTCATCTGAATCTGAGTTTTAGATTAACTTTACCTCTGTGAATATCTCACATATATTTGAACTCACACTGATGCAGATCCCTGGTACTGTTTCAAGTCAGAAATGTTTTTTTTTCTTCACTTAAAATGCAGCTTGCAGGTATTGATTTGAATTTACATAAATGATACAATGGTGGATCTTCACTAAGGAGAAAAATACTCTTTAAATACCACAACATAAAATGAGAACAAAGGTATTTTGTGCATTAGCACAATTTGGCAGAGCTAAATAAATAGTATGTACCCTGTAGCATTTAATTTAGCCTTTTAGCATATGTTAAAACTACTAATAGGGTTAGGTGGAAGAAGAATTCTCAAGGCCAGTTCTCATCAGTCTACTTTGGTAATTAGTACAAATGATGCTCTGAAGTTCTGTTTTACTCCCAAGTTCTCCATTTCACTGTGATGAGCTTTATTTTAATAGTGAAAAATAGGTGTTAAAAACATTGTAAATTTCTGTAACAAGTAGTGTGTGAAAAAGACATCCTGAAGGCATTTCCTGGCCTTTAAAAACGAATTTGTAGCAAAAATTACATGATAACCCTCTTCACTTTCTTTTTCAACCCAAGCCATGAATTAAAGAAATCTTTATGCTTTCCAAGGTGGGTTTCTTTTTAACTTGGTAAATGGTAATTTTTTATCATGGTAAATGGCAGTAGTGATCATCTGCAACTTAGTGTTTAATGTTGAGGCAGTGGCTATAGCTAGTGGATCTTAACTGGAATTGCTATTTTCTCACATATAATCCATTGTTTTTTTCCTGTTTAAACCTGATTTTAGTGTGCTTAATTGGAAAAGGTGAATGTATAGCAAAACTCCTTTGGTAATACCATTCCTACTGTAGGCTGGGAGGGATTGCAGTGCCCCATATCACTGCAGCTTTTTACCCATGGATGAAAAACAGGCAGGAGAGTGAGAGAGTGAGATACTGTTGAGGGTCACACAACCACCCCTGGACACATCTGAAGATTTCCAGAAGCTGCACAGTGCTCACGTGGGCACAAGTGCACATCTGTGAGATAGGAGCCACAGCATAAACAAAACATGTTTGCATGAGCCAGTCTGCACATCTGCTTGTTATCAAGGAGCCTTGGCTGGCACAGGATTACCCAGTGCCATTTCCTAGCTCAGAAGGATCCAGGAGGGGCCTCTGCTTACTCCTGAAAGTACAGCTACAGGTGTTGGTAATCCTGATGCTAAGACTTAATTCTCTTACAAAAATAATTTTGGGGGACTCTCAGTTTTACCTTAATTCTCTGACTGAACATTTGCAAGTAAACCAGATGTTTCTCCTCCTCTGGTTGTGATTTAATATTGTGCAATTAGTTGCCCAATACTGCATGTGTTGCAATGAAGTTGTTTCAATGGGAAAGTCTATGTTTTAGGATGAGTCCTGATGACTGTCATCAGTCAAGTAGAGGAAATAGTGACTGGTCTCCCTTCCTTCAGGATTAAGTGGCTGCAGGGCATTTTGTTACCCTTTGTCAGGATGTGGACAGGGGAGGATTATAGCACTTCAGATTCTTGTCAGAGGGTTGAGCAAATTCTCTGTGAAGAAGAGACACTGATCCAATGAAATAGAACCTGTAGAAGAGAATGGCTGTGAAAGAGTGATGATATCAACATGTTTCTTGTTAGAAAGGGCATCCTTCAGATCCAAGGATCCAAGTCTAGATCTCCTCCCATGGCTCAATGGGAAGAGACATTAGCTTCAGACATTACTAGCTTTTGTGCCTCTTACGGCATCCCCAAAACCCAGCATGTCTGGTTCATTCTGAACACAGTTTTTCCTTAGTGTTATGTATTAAAATTTCTTTGCATTGAAATCTACAAAATTCTCTGGGATGAGGTGAGTTATAGGAGCACCTCCTTGTAAGAAACCACATCTGAATCTTTAAACCCTTATAAGAAAGTAGCATTTGTTATGTGAAAGTATGTAATCTTAGTTGAAGTTACAGATAACGATGAACTTACATTTTGAGTTGGAGCACCTAAGATATATCTTAAATCAAGTACTGTTGAGCTGCTTTTTTTTAGTAGCTTATAAAAAGATTTGTGACACATTGTCTCTTGCTTTTTATCCCATTTTGAATTATCCTGTTCTTAAAATATGTTAATTATGATAACAGATCTAGGGTTTGATCTTAAAATTTGCCAGTATCTCTATTTCGTTATCTTCAATATGAGAGCTCTTTTTGCATCACAGATTTAGATCCTCTAATTGCATATTGGCATATGGAAAGTAGATTTGTAAGTACTTTCTGCAGTCCTCAGATGATAGGAAAAAATCTCTACCTTCTGCCCATACAGACATAACTTGAAATATTTACTGAGCACTTAAAGCTAAAAGGCTAACGTGATTGAACTGGCCACTTTGTAGGGCATGACAAGCCAGCAGCTGTGGCATGTCAGGGGGCAGAGGAGCGTGGCTTTCCTGAATTTGGTCTTTCCAGCATCCCAGCAGAGGCAGGGAGCCCACTGCCACTGAGTGCTTGTGGCTACCTGGCTGTGGGTACAGTTGAAGCCCCTCTGCTTACCCGCCTGGAAAGTGTGAAACTTTTTTTACCCCTTTGTATGATCTCTCCCCTCTATCTCAGCCCCACAGTGTCCTGGCAGTGCTCTGGGCACGTTCTGCTGCTCCTGTCTGTAACTTCTGCACCCGTGTGCTCACTCAGAGCCTTCAGTGGAGGCTCTCCCAGCCCCCTCCCCGTGGCGAGCCCTCGGTTCAGGGTTCAGCTGCGTTCCCCGGCTCTGCTGAAGCAGGAGCAGTAGCACAAACCATATGATTCTTGACAGCTTCACAGCTGTCCGCAGCACGCTGCAGAGTAGCTGTGAAACTCACTGCTCCTGCTGTTTCACTCCACCCTGCCTGCAGAATGCTGCTGCTGGAAGTTGTGTTGCTGGAGCTGCCTTACAGGCTCCAGAAATATCAGCTTACTCCTGTATGCATTTTCAAATAATACCACTTGAAAAGTTAGGTTTTCTTTTTTCTTAATTACTGTTTCAGATTTCTCTTTTATAGATCTTAACATCATTGCATATTTGCTATGACTCCACTTTAAAGAGCTTTGTTTATTTGTTTTTAATTATCCTCAAGTCTTTTAATGAGCAGTGATAGTCTGTCCTAACAGGATGTATGAATAATTATTTATTCCACTGTGGATAATCTTGTGTTTGTAACTAGTGTAATTTATATACCATGGCGTTGCCTGTTTAAATCTCTTAAGTCTTCTTACAAGTCTCTCTGGTCTCAACCAGCATAAATAGCTTTGCTTTTCCTGCTTAGGAACTCTGCCTATGAGGCCATATCAGGTTTCACTGGCAGTCCAGTGGTTACAGTCACTGACAGACAAATAATAGTATATTTGTTGCTCTGTCACACTAAAAGCTAGTTATAAAATAGACATATGTACTGTTCAGTGTAACTTCTCATTTTTCACTTGTCTCACACTACCTTTATCCACATTTTCTTTGGATTTTTATGTCTTCAGATATCTTTTTCTAAAGATTTCCGGAACGTGTCAGACATTTGCCATCAGCTTCGGGGGTTGTGCTGGCTCATGTTGGTTGTGTGTTGAGGCAGATCAGTGAGGGATGTGCAGCCAAGGCCACAAGATGAGGACAAATGTTTTCTAACAGTACCATAGGAAGGTGTAATTTCAGGACCATAAATGGGACTTAATTTATCTGCCCACCAACCCACATGTTCCCAGTGGTCCATCTGCGTTAATGAAAGTGCAGTCCTACCTATCAACCACAAATAAAAGCTTTCTGATTAATTCTGGGCTTCATTTTGGACTCATGAAATTGCCTTCCTTAGCATCTGATTGTTTGGTATTACCAGTAGTAGTAGACCAGTTCAGTTTTCTTTCTTTTTCTTTATTCCTATATTTGCTCTATGGTGAGACCGAAAGGAGACATCCCAGAGCATGATAAATAAAATATCAGAGCCTTTGCTGGATTCTAGGGGATTTTTGTTCTGATCTGGAACTTTCCTTTTCCACTTTCACTTTTTTCCATTGCTGTTCTTGTCTCTCAAGGCTGAAAAGCACAGGAGGCTTTATTTTTTCCCCCAGAATTTAGTAAATATTTTACAGCAGTTTAGCCTTAAGGTTTTCTCTTCCTCCCACTTCACTTCCCTCCTCTCACTCACACAGCACAGACTGTCCCAAATCCAAATGTGCCACCTTGGAGATGCAATCTATTTAAATGGAATCCAGGCATAACCAAGCCTCTATCCAAGAGCCTGATTCCCTGAGGCATCTTTTTGGGGTCTTTGGGGCATAAATACGGAGAAAACAGAATTGCTCATTTAAGCATAAAAAAAAAAGTGTTAAATGGCCTTCCTTTAATGCAAACTGCATTAGTTGCAGAAGTTCACATTTTAAGTTTGTGGGTATGTTTATTATAGAAATATTTTTCAGTAGCTTCCATATGATGTGACACAAGGAGTGCTGTCAGAGCTGTCATTTCAATCCTGTCGCTATGTTGTGCATGTTAAAACATAATTGCAAATGGTACAGGGTATTGCAGCGGTCACGGTTCTGTAAATATAAAATTCCTCCAGTAAAACTTTTAGACATAATTTTGTTTTTAAATATTGAAGTAAATGAGGGTGGTTGCATTTGTACATGTGGTGTTCTCTGGCATGTGTGACTGTAGCCATTGCTGTGGTTTTCTCATTATTCCGTTTTTCTCCATGTTAGTAAACCTTTTTGTCTATAGTATTTACACATTGTGTTACACATAAACTGTATGTGCTTCCAGAAAGGTGTGTGTGTTGTAATGTTCCATGTGTTCTGTAATATTTAGATGCCTTTTAGCAAGTATGTGTCTCGACACATAACATTTTGGAAATTCTAATAGTTTGAATATAACATGGACATTTTTTGTTTGCTTCGTTAATCAGGCAGTTTTGTGAACAGAAAAAAAAATTATTTTAATGTAACTGTTAATTAGCTGGAAACAGTGTTTCTGAATTCTGATACCTGACAGCACATGGGAGCTTTTATTGTCTTGTTATAAAGGGTTAAATTAGCATGAAATTTGCTCTTTGATGGGGTATCCTCTGCTGGTTTTCACCCCAATAAAGAAGTAATGATCTTCCTTTTTACAGCGAACAACTCTGCGCCTTTTGTTATTGTGGAGAACGGAGCTCATTAGGACAAGGAGATTTAAAACAATTTGGTCCCACTCCTGGGTATGTTATCCCATGGAAAAACCAGCCTTTAAATAAGAGTGAAGCCAGCGACAGCACCGATGGAGCTTGTGAGAGAACTCCAAGGCAAAACTCAGTGCTGCGCAAACAGAGAGGCCAGAAGAAGTAAGTTTATCCTAAAATAAATATGTAGATTTTTTAGTTTTTGCATGAAATTCCAGAAAGATCTTTAGTAGTTCTGTACTACCATAGGCAACTAACTTGTATTTCTGTAAATGTGGGTTTTTAATATTAAAAAATGTTTCTAAGGAAAATCAACATGTACAAAAACCTAACTAAAAATGGAACCCCAGAGCAACCAACACGTGAGGGGTAAAGCAGTGTCTGTCTCTTCTGCTTTTTAAAAATGGGTTTGTTTCTTCCCCAAGTGAGAATCTTTACTCTGGAAGAACACAGATAAGAGACATAGCTACTGTAAAGCAGAGATCTACTTGTGATGCTGAAGTGAAAGTACACATGAAGGGTGGAAGAGGATGGACTTTTGACACTTCATGTTTTGTGTAGCCTGGAATAATGAGCAGCCTCTGCCCGTTAGAGCCTCTCATCTTGCTGTCCGGCGCTGGCTCTTGCCCTGGTGCCAGTGCTTTTGAGGGCACACCGCAGTGGTTCCTGCCCTGGGGAGTGGGGTTTGCTGGCAGCTCTCCCAGACAGAGGGGTTTGGTCATGGTCTCCTGGCTTCTCAGTGGTTGGGAGAGATGGCAGGGGCATACCTGGTCCTGCAGTGGAGGTTTCTCAGTGTGTCTGGCGAGGGCACTGGGATGGAACTGATCAGAGCCACGTCTTTGTGGGCGTGGGAGCCCTGTCAGTGGGGCTTTGTGCTGATTTGGGTTCATCAGGGTTCATGGTGAATGTGGGATCACTCAGTCCTGTCTGTGTGACAGTGGGGCTGCAACCCTGGAGAAATATGAAGGGAGCCAGTGGCAATGCAGGGCCAC
>QUSF01000003.1:4898526-4978165 GCA_003676055.1 Chloebia gouldiae | reverse complement strand
TGATGGCAGTGAGGGGCTGTGGGTGATGCAGGTTGATGGCAGTGAGGGGCTGTGGGTGGTGCAGGTTGAGGGCGATGCTGGTGGAACAGCATGGTGCAGGGCTGAGGGCCGTGCAGGAACAAGGGTGGCATGGATGATGTGGGGCAGGGATGAGGGGTTGAGAGCAGTGTGGGGCAGAGGGCAAGGATGGTGATGCCATACAGTGATGCAGGGTGGTGATGTGGAGCTGCAGGTGGGGTGACGATGAGGGGTCTGCAGTGGGGTGGTGATCCGGGACCACGGGCAGTGTGGGGCAGTGGTGATGGGGGTTGAGGGCAGGGTGATGATCTAGGCTGTGAGGTGGGGCAGGGATGTGGGGATGAGGGCGAGGTGGTGATGTGGGGCTGTGATCCAGGGTGTGGTGATGTGGGGCGGTGGTGATGGGGGGTTGAGGGCAGGGTGATGATGTGGGACTACGATCTGGAGCGGTGGTAATGTGGGGCTGTGATCCAGGGAAGTGGTGATGTGGGGCAGGGATGTGGGGTTGAGGGTGGGTGTTGATACAGAGCCGTGGGCGGTGTGTGGCACAAACTGGGCACTGGGAGATCGGCTCTGGACACGGGAACAGTGAGGGAGGGAACAGTGAGGGAGGCGGCTGCCGGCTGTGCCAGAATCCCCGAGTCAGACCTGTCCAGAATCCCCGAGTCAGACCTGTCCAGAGTCCTCGAGTCAGACCTGTCCAGAATCCCCAAGTCAGACCTGTCCAGAATCCCTGAGTCAGACCTGTCCAGAGTCCCGAGTCAGACCTGTCCAGAGTCCCTGAGTCAGACCTGTCCAGAGTCCCTGAGTCAGACCTGTCCAGAATCCCCGAGTCAGACCTGTCCAGAATCCCCGAGTCAGACCTGTCTCTGGCTGTACTGCTGCTGCAGAAGCTGCCCAAAGTGTTCCACACTCGCTGAGGTTGCTTGGGTGCACGTTGTACGTTTTTGTCATCATGTTGGTGGTGGAAAAGTGCACATTGTGTAATGCTGATATAGAAAAGTGGCTTTTCTTAAAGCTAATAAAAGTAAACACCCTCACCTCAGGCTGGATTCTATAGGTATATGAAGTATTATTTTCAGAGAAGTCTGTGGAAAGGGTGAGATTGCACAGTAAATTGAGAAGTTCTGTAAATGGATTGGTTTTATGTTTTGAGAAAGCTTTTTGAAACAGGAAATTGCCTTGTCAGTTGGCATTTAGTTTTTCTTAAAGATCCTTTAAGCTTCAGTGTTGTGAGTAGCAGATTGGTGTTAGAGGAGGCTCCACTGGGGAGGCACTGGCACAGGTTCCCAGAGTAGCTGTGGATGCTCCATCCCTGGAAATGTCCAAGGCCAGGTTGGACAGGGCTTAGAGCAACCTCTGGGGTAGTGGAAAGTGCCCTTGCCCATTGTAGGAGGGTCGGAACGAGATCCTTTCCAACCCAAACCATTCTGTAATTGCAGTGGACATGAATGGTGTTCAGGAACCAGTTTTGTCAAACAGAATATAGTGCTTTGTTAAGGAGGTTTTAAATGTTGATAATGTCAGAATTAATAGGTTTTGGGGTAGATGTTTTTTTTAATTATGCAGGTCATGAAGATACCATGTAATAATAGAAAACGTTTAAGATTTCTTTGGGTGATGCAAGAGAGATGTTACTCTTTTCCCCATAAATTAAGGGGTTTTAAAATGTATTTATAAATGTAATGGCTGAAGTAAAGCATGGTTTTCAGGAAAGCAGAGTTATCACAGATTAAAATTCCAGTGGTCACTGTATCTGTTGACAAATGCATACAATTGAGTTATTAATAGTGGAAAATGCAGCACCACCTTTCCTACCAATTGTTGAGACATCAGTGGTCGGGTCTCTTATCAGTAGGCCTAAATGCACACCCTTAGATGTCCAAGATATTCTTTAGCCTGCAGGAAATAAAGGTAGAATTGTTGCTTCTCGTTTTTTTTAAATGCAGTAATCTGAGTTGTGTGAATTGTTTTCTGTTGAGATTAGAATTTGGGGAACAAATTAATAAGGTTATAAATTAGTACAGTATAGTAGTCTTTATATCACTGCATTTTAGTCTCCCCCCCTCCTTTCTCCCAGCTCACCCCCACCTTTTTTTTTTTTTTAACATCCAATGGCATTGTATAAACATGTTTATTTCCAAACAGATTTTGAAGTCCTGGTCTTTTTTCTACCTTCCTGCCATAGCTGTAGTATTTTCTGTAGGCACCTGACTTCTGGATGTTGTTACCTCATTCTCAGTTCCAAGGGTTGGGCAAATTTTAATATCAAACAGAATCAAACTTAAAGTGTGTGTGTCCTGAAGAACTGGAAGGGAGCAGACTTGTTTACTGAATAGCAGCTTTAACTGGAAACTGTTACTGGGGAAGGTACTGGGATAAAATATAAGGAAGACTTTTGTTCATGTTGATTTACATTTTATCATATTAGGAAAAAATTTTACTCACTTGCCATGAGTTTTGGATCATTTGTGAGTATCTGACTAATTGAACAAAGAATGTGGTCACTTCTAAGTTTGTTTTTCTGCTCCCTGATACAGATCTCGATCGAGTATAGCATCATGTACAAGTGTAAGCACCCAAACTGCTTCTGACGATCAGGTTGTCAAATTCTGGGATGAACTCAGTTTAGTTGGCTTACCAGATGACATTGATGTTCAAGCCTTATTTGAGCCAACAGGTAAGATCCATTGTTCTCCTTCTTCTCCCTGCTCTGTAGCACTCCAGTAGCCACAGTGACATGAGTGAAGTTTTGCAGCTGTTGGGTTTTTGTGCTGTGGTGTTTGTCAAGTCTCTGTTGGTGCTTCAGTAGCTTTTGCCCGTTTCAGGTGTTGTTTTTGTAGTCTTCTCTCCAGAAAAGAGAAACCTCAGCTTTGTGTGGGGAAGTATTTGTAATCTGCTGCTGAGCTGGTGTTCAGGTAGTAATACCTTCAGTGCCATGATTCTGCTTTGGGGTGAAAAGGGAAAAGGAATGAGGCACATCTTAATATAATTCTCAAAAATCTTAGTCCTATAAGGTTACCTGATCTCCTGCTGCAAATGTTACTGGAAACAATGGAATAGAAGATTTAGAAGAGCAGCAGAGGCATAATGCATGTACATGTTTCCAGAATCTGCAGGTTTTCTGTCAGAAAAATGTCTGGTTTATCATCTGCTTTTTCATTTCAATTAAAACTTTTTTAGTAGTTAAGTTATTAATTACTTTTTCAGATGGCATCTGTATCCAAATGCTTTGATACCAGTAGTCCATTCACATATTTTGCTCCAAAAAATGGAAATAAATTTATGTAATAATATAAAATGTCACTCTTTCATGAGTGTGGAAATTTATTTCAAGGTCTAATTAAAAAAAAATAAATCCAGTGTTTTGTTTAAATACTTTTACTGTAGTGGGTGTAGATGTATGGGTGTAGATTCATCAATATACATTTTTAAAGTTGCTGTTATTTGTAGATTACTCTTCCCAAACCCATATAGAGATTTTTGGGATTTTTTTTTTAGCTTGAATTATTAAATTGGCCGATATCTAAGTTCACCAGCTAGTGTAAACCATAATTTCTCATTCCTGTATAAAGCAGTCAGAGAATTCCTTTGGAACTGTACATCATTTGCATTGTTTTTCCCAGAATTGAATTAGAAAATTCCTGTAAGAGTTACTTGTTGAATTCTACAAATTCTGATTTTTTTTTTGTTAGGTAGGTGTATCTCTAGTCTGTGTTTGTTGTATTGACACCATTTTCTCAGTCTTTTATATGAGTTTCTGTTCATGTTATATTTTGAGCTTTTAAACACTTTGTGTAGACATTTAAAGTATCATACTAGCATATTCTACATGAACATACAGATATCCAGTCCTTGAGAATCATAAATGTAGAGTACAAACTTAGGGAAATGTTGTCAACAGTGAAATATAAGGTCATATGGAACTCTCTGTGTGTGTGCTACACAAGCATTGAATATAGAATCAAAGTCAGAGAATGCTTTGCACCCTGTGCTATGATTGCTTGTTCAGGCACTTGAAAATTAGATAAAAAAGGTGTGTTGTATATAAAAGAAAATTGCACTCTTTTTAGTGTCTATAGTAGCTGCAGTATATTCAGTATGATAAGATGGGTTTTCAATGTTGCAACAAGAAAAAAAAGGGGGAGAAGACTTTGCTGTTATTTCTGGCAAGTATTTACTGCCAGAAGGGAGTTCCATGCTTGGAGGAAGTGCTTGGCAGAGCTGTCCAACCCTGGCCCTTTGTCTGTCTGTGCACACCAGGTCACTGCTGGGCTCATCACCGCTGTGCGGAGTGGTCTGTGGGAGTCTGCCAGACTGAAGAGCAGCTATTGCTGAACGTGGACAAAGCTGTTGTCTCAGGGAGCACAGAAGTGAGTAAAAATTGAATGCTCAATTGCCCAGACTTGAATGCTCGAGTCTGTAAGAAAATTGGGTGGGTAGGGTTGCTAAAAAGACAAATGCAATAAAAAGTGTGACTAAAAATATCCATGTATGTATCTCCGAGTTCCCATTTATAATAAGGTTTCCTTGGGCAGATTCTGGTGCTAAAACTTTTGTTGCAATTCATTAAAATGTTTTATGGAGTTGCATGGAATATATCATTAGTTTTAAGGTAACTAGAATGTAGGAAGAACCAGGCTGACCAAAACAAATTAGAGGCAAAAGAAAAGTTGAGTTCAATTAGCAAATACTCTGGTAGGTAGAGGTAATATTTATTGTACCAGTTTATATCCTGAAATTATATGATGCAAATATAGTAAAAAAAATTCTCAGTTACTTCCATGCCAGTTTCAAAAAGCAGGTTAGCATAAAAAAGCCAGTGTTTGCCACAAAAACTTACGTTGATACTCTAAATACTCACAGAAATCCACAGATAAATATTTAATCTTTTAAATTGAAGTGGTAATGTCCTTGGAAAAGTAAGTACCTTTGAAAAGTGTGAAATTGTTCTGGTGTCATATTCTGGTACCGTTTTGAAATCTTGGAGATGTATTTCACATTGGTTTTGCCTCATGTAGCTATATTTTTGGTCATATTTAATAATGCCTAAGAGTTTTTTTTAATAATTGTATTATTTTTTATATTAAATCAGCCATGCTATCAACAAATATTTCTAATTTTTGGTGGTTTTCCCATGGTTATGCTTAGGCTTTTTTTCACTTAAGTCTTCTTGCTTTTCATGCATTATAATAAAACAAAAAAATTTGGCATAAGATACCAGTAGATGTTGTTCGTCATTTGGACTAAAAAGATGCTTTACATCAGTCCATAGAAGCCATAGAATACAGCTTTCTTTGCACTTTCTTCTATTCATATTAAGGAATTGCTTTATTTTGAATAATTATTTAATTTGTGTTTCTGCTTTCAAAATAAGATTATTCAAAATGAATGAATCTGACAGTGTTAAGTTCTAGATGAGCTTGAAAATGTTAAAACATTTCTGTGTTTGTGTGTGTATGTATAAAAAACAATAGTAAAAATTGAAAGAATTTTCAAAATTGAATACTTTCTTTTTAGTCTTGCTGATGAAGTTTTTGCCCCCTTGGTTTTGGCTTGCAGTCATTTTGTGATCAGCTCATTCCTGTTTGTAGTCATTTCTTTTAACAGAAATCCTGGTTAAGCTGTTCAAGTTTGTGTTTTGCTGTGTTGAATTTAATCCTGTTTCCGTTCTTTCATTATTTCTTTCTGTCCAGTATCTTGCTCCTTCCCTGTGCTTAGGGTGATGGTGCCTGACCAAAGGTCATCAGTACCTTTTTAAATTTTGCATAGATGTTTACAATGGAATTATTTAACTACAAATTTTTTGAAGAATGAACAGCTCTGGTGTTGCAGTTTCCATTTCAGCTGCCTTTTCATGTACTGAATCTTCCCTACTGATCTTTTCAAGTTCTGCAAGTAATGTTTAGATCCCCCTGTTGCACATGTTTCATGACAATGCAGAGAGAGGAGAGGAGTTTGAATCGAGTGCCATTCTGTGTATTTTCTATTCAGTCTTTGCTGAAGCCATTGAGAAACTTTTTTTTTTTTTTGTGTAGTCCAGCAGTGGAGCAGTGAAGAATGATGTGATTTGGTTATTCTCTTTCATCCTTCTTGTGATATGCCCAGGGAGAGCTGAGTAAAGGCACAACTGTGATTCTAGAAGAACAGCTAGATGACATTGCACTTCTTTATCCCACTATCACACCAGGGATTTGTCTGCTTTTTATTTTATTTTATTTTATTTTTTAAAAAATAAGGACCAAACTCTTCTGTAGTTCTCTGTTCCTGACTACAGAGAAGTGTAGTGATTGCTCAAGGAGTTTGTGTGGAACTGGCTTAGAGCCCAAGTAATCCTATGTTTGCTTCTGTCCAGGCTGTAGTGCTTGGTAATAATTTTTCCACTACTTTTTAACTTGTCACTAAGATTGAGAAGGCAGAAAAATGTATAAGGTCCTGGTTGTCCTGTATGGTAGTGAAAAAGCCCCCTTTGTGTGTTATTTTTAAAAAGTTTAGAATGAAAGGTAAATTAATTAATTGAAAGTATGTGTTTGTGTTTGCAGCTTCTTGTGCTTCTTTTCATTTGGGCTTCTTTCTAATGGGATGTTCCTGCATTGTAAAAGAAAAATTTTGTTCAGATGTTCTGAACTCTGTTGGCCATGCAAAGGCAACTATGTGCTTAGGGCATACAGAAAAAACAGTTTAAATAAAACCAAGCTGTATGCTGTTTCCTCTGCTTGCCACCAAATTTGCTTTGGGTTTGTTTGTTGTTTGCTTGGTAGGGGATTTCTGTCTTCTTGGAAGTGCTTTTGGCATGAGGAACTGGTTTGAGGTGTGGTCTGCAGCACTGCATCTTTCCTTTACTGGGAAAGTACATTTTCTTTTCCTTCTGTTTATGTAAAAATGCATATTTGAAGTGTAATCAACTTTTGATAATCCATTGGTTTAGGTCTAGTTTTTGGAGAGCATTTTAGGCCTGTTCTTACCTTGAGGAACTCTTTAATTTGCAAGCTGCATTCATGTTTCTCATTAGTTAAGCTGCCTATTGTTTGCAAATCTGCTTTAACTGGATATGACAGTGTTTCTTATTACTGTGTTTACCAGTTGAGATGTCAATTTGGCTTCACTGAACTTGTGATTGCATTAGTAAAGCTTGTGTGGACATATTCCACTGACCTGTTCCAAAATACATACTTTTATCCATTTTGGTTTTCTTCTGGTCCCCTGTTGGCTGAATGTTTAAAACACAGCACTACAGAGATCTCAGAATCTGTGAATGTCTCACAAAATGCCCTGCTTGGCTTGTCTTTCTTCTTCAGCTCTTTTGATTTGCTCATTGTGAAGGCCTGGCAAAGGCACCTGACCAGCTTGTTTCATGTATTTGTGTCTAGACAGCGGTGGATTCTTTGTCTTTCTTTCAAAGTCTGGGGTTTGCCATTCTTAACTATTCATGACTATTCATCAGTGCACAAGCCTACATCTCTAAAATGTTTGAAATCCTGTGTGTCACGTTGGTTTGTGACAAGGGACAAAGAAAAGCTGGAATATACAGTCAGATCTGTGGTGGAGGTGCTTCTGTTCATCTCCTTGCTTGTCTTGCATATCTCAGCAAGGGAGAGTCATGGCTTTTCTCAGAACTGCTTTCTAAGTTGAGGAGAGGTCAGAAGGAGGAACTGGTGATCTTGATGGCAAACCTAGTGCCAGGGCTTTTCTCACGATGGTCCTAAGAATTCACCTCATTATCCTGGTACAGTGTGTAAGGTAGAGCTTCAACACCCCAATGTGGCAGTGCCTTCCACCCACTAGTTTAATAGCATTTCATGGGGTTTGGGAGTTATTTTGTTTCAAGGTTTGAAAGAAAACCACTCTTCAAAACACCAGTGGGGGAGAGAAAAGTTCGAGTGATTTGTTTGATCCAAAACTTAATTTTCTTTCATTTATAAGATAAGAATATACTGTTTTGCTCACTGTATAAGATTCACCATGGTAAAGAAGCTGTCATGTTGTCTGCTTCAGGAAGATGGACTTTACTGGTGTTTCTACAGCTATTTAGTATAAGATGCAAAACCAATGTGAATTGTAGACTTTATAAGACAAACTAAGCAAAAGAATCTGATTGAACAGAAATGAGAGATTTTCCCTGGAAAAAATACAATAGATGTGGATAAGTGGACTTTACAGCTTTTTCTTGTATTTTTGGTTTCAGTCTTACTCTCTTGTAACTTTCCTGCTTTCTGATATTTAGAAATGTGAACTTAGATTATCATGTAAAATGTAGAGGCCTTTAAGGCTTGCATTTTTTCTGCTTTTAACAAGACTTGTTTCTGAAATAATGGTTCTCTAAATATTTTCACATATTTTTAAAATATTATTTCATAATTTTGATGTTTATTTTGCATGTATTGAGTAGGCTGCTGTTTGTTAGTCTGCAGTCAGCTGAGGAAAATTAAAGTTTGCCAATTACCTGCCTTACATTGTCTAGCCATAGCTACTCTGTATGCTACAGAATCCCAAATAAGGTGGACTGCTTTTTGTCCCCCAGTATGTAAATAGCTCAATTCAGAAAATGAGTTTAAGTAGATAATGTATTTAAACAACTTTTGAACAAACTGAGCACAAGAAAGGAATGCAAGGATAACTTTCCCAGCCAACTTTCTCTTCTGATAAGATGTAGGAAGCAGTTTCCAAGTTTGGAAGAGTTTGTCAAGGACATGAAAGTCAAAGAAAACAGTGCTGGTGGAAATCAAGGAGGAGGTTTCCATCTGCTTGAATGCTGAATAGCAGAAACATGATAGTAATGAAAAGTTTGTTTTAAATTCATTGTTCAAGACTTGATTCTAGCGTGGTGCCTACCAAGCTAGATCAGAAAGAAATAAGTTGAGGGGAAAGATGGGGAACATGCTTACACATCTTTTAAAACTGTCCATTTTTTGAATGTATCTTTACCCCTTAATCTCAGTGCTCTTCTCATCTTGTTGAAAGTTGTCCCTGTTTTTCATGATGTGTGTGTTTTATTTCTTCTGCTTCAAGTTAAAAACCAGTTTGGCTAAAATGATACTTCCTTTTGTTGTTCCTTGTATGTAAAAGTGAACATCAACATCCTAATGTACTGTTAACTTCATACACTGGGGAGGATTGTGCCCATTTAACCACAGCAGTTTTTCATTTGGTTTTACTTTTTATTGAGAAAAACTGTGTGAGAAATGGCTTAGATGACAGAATCTTGAATGTAGGGATGGTGTTGGCTTTGTGTATGTCACAACCTAGCTGAGCAGCGTGTGGTGTGGTGTGGGGTTTTTCTAGATAGAGTGCAGAATTTGCAGCTCTTTGATGCTTTGAAAGCTCCCTTCTTCCTTTTTCATTATTGGAAGGATGACTGATTCTTAAATCCAGAGAAAAAAGGCATGAAGAGAATGTAATATATTATAATACATACGATTTCTAGGTAGTGTCCCCAGCATTTGCCCATTTTTCAAGGATGAGCTTTGTAACATGAAGCTAAATGAGCACCTCTGGTATTCAGGGGTTCCTTTCTCAACCTTTGAGTTTTTTTATGGTGCTTTTGCACAGAGCAAGCTTCTCCTCATCTCCCTTCACTACAGCTTGGGAGGGACTACCTGGCTGTTCTTGGGAGTGGCTTCTGATTTTATCTTACTGAGTTTTTTTTCCTGTAGTTGCTTTTGTCCTGCAGCTGAGGAAGTACTGCAGGAAGTTTTCTTCCAAAATAACATCTACCTTTTTTTTTTTTTCTTAATGGATTGCTGTCTCCTAGAGAACTCCAGCACATAAGGTGCTACAGAAAGACTGGAGAAATAGTGACATACTTGTCACCAAGAAGACATTTGCGTGTGCTTTTGGTCAGTTTGGTAGTTTCATTCAGTTGCTGGCATGTTCTAGACACACTGTAACAGTTCAGCAATGAGGGCCATGGACTATTCAAGTTTTCCATGAATTTCCCTGTTGTTATTTGGAGTTTTTCTAGAGCTCTGTAGCCATTTCCCTGCTGATGTGGATAAGTATTGTTTTTAAAGGACATTACTGACTGAGGGTACAACTTTAGGGATAGTTTAATACTGTGAATTATCTTCCATGATTTACTCTCTTCCATAATGGTTTGGATTTTGGTCACATAAAGCCAGATCCTTGTCTTGAAGAATGTATATTGTTCTTAGAGCTTACAAATGACATCAGAAAGCCTGTGTCAATTATTTTATAGCTGTATTTCTCAAGTTCTGGAAAGCAGCTGTGCTATCTTTAAATTATCATAGTTGGCTCTAATTTACACGTGTAACTCTTCATGAACATCTTTGTACACCATAAATTACGTCGGTAGAGCTGTGGTAAATCTGTCCAGGTTACAGAGCTGCCATGGGACCTCTGTGTTCAGATTTTTTACAGGTCCAGCAGTTTGAGAACAGATATTTGATGCTTAGTAAGATCTACAACATAATTCTCATTAGCATTGTCAAGTGAACAGTGATTAAAGTATTCTTTCACTTGAACCAAAAGAAGCTTTGCTATAACAAGAGCGTTGCTCATTTGAGCTCATGGAATCACAGAAAGATTTGGCTTGGAAGGGACATTAAAGAACACCCAGTTCAACCTCTGCCATGGGCAGGGACACCTTCCAGCCAGGTTGCTCAAAGATCCATGGTTTCAAACAGAAAGAGAGTAGATTTAAACTGGGTTTAGAGTGGAAGCAGTTCTTTCCTGTGAGGGGGTGAGGGTTGGAACAGGTTGCCCAGAGAAGCTGTGGCTGCCCCATCCCTGGAAGTGTTCAAGGCTGGGTTGGATGGAGCTTTGGGCAGCCTGGTCTGGTGGAAAGTGTCTCTGCACATGGAGGGGGTTGGAACTGGATGATCCCTAATGTCCCTTCTAACCCAAACCATTCTTTGACTCTGTGAATCTGTTTTTTTCTTCTTCAGTGAAACACAGAACAGAAAAATGTAAATTAAGTCCTTAAATTAAGAAGAGTTTATTACCTATCAAAACACAGCACCTTTGAAGCTACAGACTTAAGGACTCAGCTTTCAAAACACAGTTTTCATTTCTCCAGTTGTCTGATAGACCACATTTTCTAGAACAAAATAAAATACATTTTTATAAATCCCTGCTGGTATTTAAAACAATGAAGTATTAGTTAAAACTGAGTAAATGTGAATTAAGAGCTTGAGATTCTTTTCTTCTAGGACATTTTTATAATTATTTTTGGCACCGAAATTATGACTGCCTTGGGATATAGTTAGACTCCACGCTTGTATGTGCATCTTCAGTGGTGTATTTAAAAGTTTGTAAGGATTACTATAAACTAGACTGGTTTGTCTGAATAGTTATGGTCATTAAGTAAGAGGCAGTAACATATGGGAAATATGTGGCTGAAGTAAAGGCTAAGCACATCTGATGATTGAAGGGGTCTGGACATAATTTTAATTTTGAATTTTCCATTTATTGAGAAAAAAAAACCCCTTCATTTATTTTCCTAGTGTTTCTGAGAATACTTTGATACTTGGGTAGGTCTGGGTACATGGCTGAGGGAGAGGTTGTTAGTAAGAGTTAATTGTTGCAATGTAATTTATGTTTATTTAGTGAAGAGCTGGTGTGTTTTTACTTTCTCCCACCTTTTATTAGATGTATTGATACTTCAGATTTGTACTGTGTGGTGTGAGATACTCTCTTATAATTAAGTAACTTTCCAAGTCATCCAGCCAGCAGAAAAAAAGAAAGGCGAACAAAGCTGCAGTATTAAACTGAAAGTATTTAATTAAAAACTTGTTTCTAATATAATATGAGCAATATTAAGTTTTTCCCCAGCCAATTTCATTTAAAATAAATACAGAATTTTGAAGTAATTTTCCCATAATTAAAATTTTTATTATTAACATTCCAGTAAAGCTAGTACTATGCTTCAGCCTGTTAAGGTCTTTGGGATTTTTACAAGTGGAAAAGTTTATTAGGAATATGAAGAAATACTTATTTCAAGATTACATGACACATGTCCAATTTAACACTTTTTAAAATCAGCATCTCAAGAAACAAAATATGTTCCTTTCTTTAAAGACACAAAACACTGATCTGTTTATGTGCTAATGTACAGGAGAGTATCAATATACCAAATTCCAGCAAAGTGTTTGATTTAGAGCTTTTTCTGGTACTTGTTTATGGAGTTTGATTCTTATCAAGTGCAGATATTTAAATGTCACTTTCTAATCTCTGTACAAGTTCCTTGTTTGATAACCTGTTATCAGTGTGATTCTGGAAGAAGGAGCACATGGTCGTGTGAAAATTACTTAGCTGTTGTTTTTTTTATATTGTCTTCATCATGTGTATTATATTTACAAGAGGAAGGCAGGCTTTGATTTGTGAACTGCAGTTCAGAGAAGAATTTGCCTTTTCAGATAAAGCAGAACAAATTGTACACATTTTAAAATTTTATTTTGAGATTTTTCTTTTGATATGCTTTGTCACTAACCTTCTGTGAAATAGCAGCTATGTTTGTATCCCTACCTATTTGTTTCCAAGTATATGAAAAAAAAATACTGTGAATTTGTGTGCAGATCAAGTGGTACTGTCAGTGCACATTGGAAGTGACTGCTTTGAGTAAAACTGTCTTGTTCCTTATTTGGGCCATAAGAACCAAGTCCTAGAGCCTACCCTTGCCAGGGACAATGACCAGTGCATGGATTCTAATACATGTTTTAGGTTTAAATAGTAAACTTCTCTTCACAGTGAGGCAAGACCTTTCATAACCTGTCACTTCTTTCCAAATACAGTTTTTCCTGCTTCCATTACTCTGTGTCCCCTACAGTTTTGCATATCTGAACAGAAGCATGGTGTAATTTCTGGCAGGTCAATCTACCTAAATGATCTTTCCCTTTATAACTGCATTTGTGGCATATAGCAGCAAATGAGAGAGGAAAATACTTGGGTTACTTAGGCAGCACTAAGTGTATTTTCTTCAGATGGTTTGTGTGGCTTCATCTGAAGGGGGAGGTGTTTGATTTTTCAGCCTGATCCATTGTTTTTCTCTCCCAGACCAGTGGTGCTGCTGGGTTCGTGCTCTGGAGCCAGGAGGAGGTTCCAGGGAGCTCACCATGGGAGCACTCCCATGACACTCAAATAGGAAAGCAGAGTCAGCCTTAGAGTTTTCAGTGTGGATTTTTTTCAAGCTGAATGCTTTGAAAAATGCATTCTTGAACTCCAGATGTCAGATAGGTGGGTACCAGAACTGGGAGAGACACTGTGGCTACAGAAACGTTTCTGAGAGGGTTTTGATGCTGAGTAGGTGATAGGCACTGAGGGCAGGCTGGGGTGTAGGAACCAGACAAAATGGACTGGGAGCACAGAAAGAGACTGAGAAACAGCAACAGCCCAGGACTGAAAGCTGAAGTGCCTTGCTGAGAAACATGAAAGGGCCTATGTTCCTGGAGGAATTTCCAGTGCAGGTTTCCTTTATTCACTAACATTCACTGCAATAATTTACTGGAGGCTCTGAAGTGAAATTGTTCAGTGTGTGTTCCAAACTGCTGAAGTGTGTTTCACAAAGACCTTTTCTTCCTCTTGCATGACTTGGGTAGAAAACACTTTTTTTCATAATGCGTCAAAAGAAATCCTCTTTTTTTTTCCCCTCCCCCCACTTCCCTTGATGTATTTCATAAATGTTACTCCGAGCATTAAGGCAATGTGAACATGGTATTTCACTGATATACCATTGCAAGATTTTATAATCTGGGGGGAGGGTTATATGTTAAAACCAGAGAGAACCTGATCTCTGAAAAGCAAAGAAAACCCACTCAAGGAAAATCACACTGTCTCTCCAATCAAGAATGTACATTCTTCCTTGGTAATGTGTCATTTTGCTGGTGGGACTGACCCATTTTGGGGCTTTGCTGTAGAAAATGAGAATGCAGATACTTGGGCCCTCCCTTTCTCATGTTTTTCTATGCTCAGCAACAATGGCATGGTTCTTCAATTTCTACAAAAGAGAGAAAATGTCAGTAGAATGCTCTCAAACTCTGAATGTAGAACAAGGAAATAAAATCTCATTTTTAAATGCATGAGAAATATTAACAAATTCATTTAAATTATTATGCCATTAGTATTTTCAGCAAGTAAGAAAACTGGAGCTCAATATATATTTAAAATTCAGGAAACCATACCCATCTCTTAACCAGCATGCCAGCAGAAAGTTTATAGAAATTTACACAAGGCAGTGTGGCAGTACCACCAATCTCCTCACCTTTGTAGGTGTTTTAATGCAGCCCTCCTTTTCCAACCTTATTACCATCTCACTCATGGTTGCTTCTGATTTAAATATTTTATATTCAGCCTTTTCCATAGCTCATCTGGGGTTTTTTATTGTTGGTGTTCAAGGGTCTAATTTTGCCTTTTGTGTGATGGTTATATTTTTGAAAAAAGAGTAATCAGTCTTTTGGAGTTAATATTGGTTAGTTTCAGTCAAGGACAGGTCCTCATTATGCTTTGAGCATTATAGAAATAAAAAGGCCTCTTCAGCAGCTTTCTTCTTAATATATAGCACAGGAATAAAAGGAAAAAGTACCTCAGTGGGACTAGTAGGTGTATTTGCTCAGCTGTAGCATTGTTTGCTTAGTGTTACACAACTGACTCTAATCTAGGTTTCACAGCAGTTTCCCTTTTATATAGTATTTTATTTAAGCATGTCTGTTAAATTTATCATGAATGTGAGTCACGTGGTTTTTTTTGAATGAGAGCTTTACAGGCCAGACTCTTTAATGAAATTAGAATTATAAAGGGGTTCTGATTATTCCAGTCAAAAGAGTCTGAGTTTTTTTTCCTGATTACTATAAATTATACTGTGGATTTTCATTTGGGATTTTCACCCATCCTCAAAAATATCTTATAAGCATGCTTTAAAACTCAGGAGTACTCATATTAGTCTGTTGGCATCAGTTTGCTTTTAAGCAGTAGCCTAAAAACTACTTCTGAGATTGGTATACTCAGCAGCACACAAAATCAAACCATTAGCAAAAAACAGTTTTGAACTCCCTGAAGATTTTGTTATTGACTTCCATTAGTGTAAGTTATGTCCCAGAGTTGCAGATTGAACATAAATATTGCAGACATCAGTATGAAGTAGTGCCATTAATGCAGGTGTCGTTGAGTGGTTTTTTTTTTTAATAACACGGAGCAAATCAGGCATGAGAGAGGCATCTTAGGAATCTTCACAAATGTGGAGCAACTGCCCATCCTGTGCAAGTGCATCACCTCGGTGGGAAGCACAGACATTACTTGCATTAAAGCTGTTTTTTCTAATTGGGCCACTGTTAATAGTCATTTATTTAGGTGAAAGAATTAATATTGTTTATTTTCTTGTATATAATTGTCCAGTTGCAGATCTGACCTGGGAATAAAAAGTAGGCAGACAATAGTAGGTCTGCTGCCAGTAATGAATGTGTAGGTGTTCCATGAGTCATGATTAATTATAAGAATCCTATTAAATAACATTAATTGAAGAACTGATGAAGTGGCATGTTCTCAAAGCAGCACTACCTAAGTTGTTTTTTTTTTGCCAGGATGTTTTCAGTGATACTAATGGTTTCCCTCAAAGATGTCACTTTCCCCTTCAGTATATCAGGGAGGGAAAGTAGCTGTTATGAAATAAATAAATATTTATTTCCCAAAGCATGTAACATGGGTAAAACGACTTGATGCCCTATATTGCAGTGTCATGGTCTCACTTCAGATACATATATTCAAGCTGCAGTCTAGATACTTTTTTATGAAACTGCAAGTGCTTCCACATATAGCCTTTCCCTTTGTACTTTTTAAATTTATAATAGAATATTTCCTTTCTGTTCAAAAATTTTCACCCACACTGCTTCAGTATGAAATTGCTTTGCAAAGAACTGGAAAGAATGACAGAATCTGCAAAATAAATAGTGAATCTGAATGTAAATACCCAATCCAACCAAATATCCAGGCAAATGCTGAGGGCTTTTTTCCTTCCAATTACTGCACGTTGTTACAGAATATTAGGTGGGTTTTTGTGTGGTATTTCCAGAGAGATGTGTTGACAAATAATAAACCTTTAAAAGCAAATAAAGAACTCCTGGAGAAATGACACCAGAAGACAGTTCCGTTGTTATTATTATTCTTTGAGCTTTGTGAGGGAAAGGAAAAAAAAAAAAAAAGGAAAATTTCATTTTCCAAAATAATAAATAGATTTGATACATTCACTAAGTAGGAGTTTCAGTTTTCTCAGATTGGGAAGACTGTTACCATTACATATCCATCATATCAGAATATGCCTTGGGCACCTCCAAAAGGTTTGCTTCCTGTCAGACATAAAATGCTGTGATGGATAAATCCCCCAGAAAAGGTCGGCCCTGGCAGCAATGCTCACTCGTCTGGGAAGCTGAAAGGTCAGGATGTGCAGGATTCTGGTAGGACTGGAAGCTGAGCATCTCACTAACCTGTGGTTGTACTTTCACTCCTAATTTTATGTGAGCTTCTTGTTCTGGAAGTTCATATCGGTAGGTGAGTGCTCTGGTAGAGTCTTAGGCACCAGCTGAGTGTTTTTCAGCCTTTTCTGAACTCCTTTAATTGAAATAAATCAATTTTGTGGTAAACCATCTCTTGCCTTATGGGTGTTTTAAGTAAAATACTCATCCTGTTACTGTGACAGAATTGTTATCTTAACACTGTCACAGCATTAGGATGTCATCTGATGCTGAGATTTCTATGCCATCAGATAAAATTGGTTTTAGAAAACAGTGCAATCATCTTGACTGTTTTAACCATCTGAACAGCTCTCTAATACTGCTGGACTGCTGACATGAATTAGCTGAGTGGCCTGTGTCTGTTGAGGAGTTGAGGTTTGATGATGATGATTAGGCCCAGGAACCTCAGTGGAGTGGACTCTGCACTGTGTCAGCCTGGGGACAGTCTGTGTTTAGGGCTTGTGACCCTACAGCCTGGTCTGTGTGGAAAATGCCCTCTCCAGAGCATAACACAGAGTCCCCAGTAGAGATCTCAGAATCTCAGACTGGCTCCCACTCTCTCTCCAGGCACCACATCTTTTGTTGACCCACATTGTTTCCCCTTCACTAGCTCTGATGTATTATTCATGTTATTTCAATGTGGTTTTACTTTTGATAAAGGAATGGGATTTCCCCATTTGACTATAAACATGGTGAGAAAAAGCTTTTAGGACATTATTCCAGCCCTAGTTTAGCTGTAACCAGCTGAAATATAAATATAAAACCTCCTTGTCCTGTCATTAGAGATTAAGGAAAAGCATTATGAAGAAGTAGGACTGTGCTTGGTTCGACTTTGTGCCACAAATGAAACAGAAGCTTCGTTTAATTATTTGTACCTTTTCACGTAACAATGTTAAAAAACACACAGAATCTTGTAGTGGAGAAAAATGGCTTTAATGTTAAAGAGACCAAGTAGGAATTGGTGCTGGAACAGAAGAAAATATGTACATTTACTAAGGGAATCTGTGACATATAAAGCATAACACTAATCTCTGGCAGTTCTTTTCCATTCGATGACACTAACATTTCTATAATTAAGAGCAATGGAATTATTTAGAGGAAAACTGTTTTATAAACCATTCTTTTTTAAATTGAACAGCTGTAATTTCTACCAATGGAGCAAACTATATTATAAGAAAATGATTATTAGTTTAAAATGCAAAGTTAAATGAATGCAAAATTAACAAACAGATGGTGAAGAATTATTGTGCTTTATTTTACTCCTGGGTAAAAGGGCTCATGCAGGATTGTAAAAATGTCATCACACTTCGTAAACCTGAAAGCAAACAGAATTTGCAGTTGTGCACATCTGTTTTGGGACACTGCTAGAGGGTTAGAAGAATCAATGTTGTTTTCAAATAAGGGTATTCATCAAAAGGATATCATTTACTTAACAGTTATGGCTTCTGCTAAGCATCAGACTTAATGTTCTGTGGAATTCATTACAAAATTTGGCAGCTTTTTTCTTCATAAGCCACTGAGGCAGCATTCTGCAAAACTGAAACAAACAGCCCCTTCTTACCCTCACCTCCCTGAAGCCCAGTTGAATAACTTGCTTCAATATTTGACCAGTAATTTTAGGGTTTTAAATTCTGGGTCAAGATGTTGCACTTCACAATGCTTGCCTGAGGAATGCCAGTGAAAGAACAGGATGGAAAGACATGGGGCTTATTTATTTATTTCAGTGGCTAGTGAGTTAAATAATTATATAATGTTTGGAATACCATGTCTTGGGAGAAGCAATGGGACAAGCACATGTAAGTGACTAATTTAGTCAAGTTGAAAAAAAAGCTAAAAGCCCTAGCCAGATAAAATATGTCAAGTTTTTATTAGGGAAGAAATGATACTAATGTTCAAGCTGGTGGTTTCAAAGTATGCCACCTAATTGCTTTGTTTGAGCTCAATTTACAGAAATTAGTGAACTGAAGATGTAGGATTTTGTTTATGATGACTTTGTGCCATTTGGAGAGTGCAATTTAGGAACAGCCAAGGAAATAGGAATTATGAACAATAAGGTACTGATTGCAGTCAGTGGGGAAGGAATACTAAGGAGGTGCTCACTAATGAGGAAGGTATTAAAGGCAGGAAATTCTTGCATTTTTTATGTCTCTACATAATCCAGAGGTTCTTGTCACTCCATCCCTTCTATTACCTTGTAAATTATATGTATCACTGAGTGTATCTAGTGACTTTGGCTGACATTAGCTTTCTGTTAAATCAGGGTAATGTATCTTCAAAATCTTTCTTAAAAGAGTGCATTATTAAGACAATAAAATGAAAACACAAAGTAAGGCCATGTCAGAAGAGAGGTTGTCTGCACACAATTAACATCCTTTGCACACAGTTTGTGTCCTTTGCACACAATTAACATCTTTTGTGCCTTGGCTTGATTATGCATCTTTAATTGTATGATAACATTCAGAACAGTTTGTGCCTAGTTCAGTCCACAGGATGGACATTGCTGTCTTAGTATAAACCTCTTCGATATTCCATTTTTTTTTTCATTATTGTTTAGTGTGTTGGTACGTAGACTATACAGATACTGCTGAAAAGAAATAATTCCTCATTTCTGCATGATTTTTTCAATAATGTTTTTACTGTAATGAACATGTGAATAACTTGTCTGTAAATTGTTTTAAATAGCAGACTTATATGGCCTTGTTATGTGTCTTAGGCTACATTTTTCCCCCAGAGAAGTTGAATTTATTTATATCTTCTAATTTGGATAGCAAATTGAAGGAGTTTCAAAAATACTCAGACTTAGTTAAAAAGGTTGCACTGATATTGCAGTTCTTCCTTCACTCTGGTGCAGTTGTGAGTGCATAATCTATGTAGAAATTAAGGCTGAATTTTTACAGGGCAAAGAAAACTTGTAACAGAAAGATTAAGAACTAAAAAAAAAAAAAGAAAAATTTTACTTAGTGCCCTGCCCAGTATCATCAAGGAGCTTCATGGAAGAAATGAAACTCCAACTCTTTTGCAAGCCGTTGCTCTGTTGCCATAACTTAAGTGCTTTTCTTCTCCAACAAGCCATCCACAACCTTTTCCAATATTTCCTTTAACCTTTTCCAATTAAGCACAGTCTCACAGGTAACAGGTTTCTGTAAGTCAGTGACTCCTCTTAAAAGATCTATTTTATGCACAAAATCCACGTTTGATCTGTAATCCTCCTTGTGTTTTAGTGCACACACATGTGTGCGTGTCTGCCCATTCCTTTATCTGTGTCTTGTGTCTCTGTGTTGCCTTGTATTTGTGTGCCTGTATAATTTCCTTTTATCAGGGAGAAAAAGGAAAAGGCAGACCTCCCAAACTGCAGGTTTAAAGCCTTTGTGGCTACATAAGAGCACTGCTATTTGATCTGGCTGGATGATAGTGATACAGCACTAGGTGTCAGAGAACAGTGTACTTTTCCTCCTTGTAATCTTCATCCAATTTCAATTGCATCAGACTTCTGACTATTTGTTCAGGTTGATATTTTTAGCCATTCCACTTTTTATCTCTCCTTAACATTTCTCATCCCTTTTGCCTAGGTTCTTTCTGAGCTCTGTCCCATCACCATTTCCTGAGTCTTAGCACCTGAATTCCCTCAAGGTCTTTATCCAATTTGAGTTCCCAGGTGTGATTAATTGGCCCTTCAAGTGTTATCCCTGCCCCTCCTCAGCTTCCATCTCCATCCATGGTTTCTCCTCCCAGTCTCATCAGATTCATTCACACAGTGAATCCCTTTTGTCTCTTTGCTCCTTACTTGTCCATCTGCCTGTGTGCTGGATACTCCTATTCCCCAGATGATTAAGTGATAGTAGTATCAGGATCCTTAGGGATGTCTGCTTTCCATTCCAGTGACTTTTTGTGCTTAGGCTTAGAGGATTTATTACAGACTTCCTCCCTCTAATCCTTGTCAGACTGAAGGAAGTCTTTTCAGGAGGTACATGATGTCCAGTAAGTGCTAGAAATTAGAGGGGATCAATCATGATCAATGAGACTAGGTGTTTATGTGACTTTTTACTGACAAACTTGTGGAAGTGTTTTACATTAAAAAAAAAAAAAGGAGTTTTCTCAAGCATGGTCATATCTGGATAGATCTGCAGGGAAAGGGCAGAAGTTGCATCCCCCATAACAAATTGCAAGTCCCATGAACTAGGTTGTTTTTAAGATGAACAAAATGTTTTTGTTCATGACTTTTCTGTTAATGACATTTGTTAATGACATTTCTGACTGTTGTCAGAAATGGCTGGAAAGTTTTGTTTAAGTGTTCCAAAAATTGATAAGAGAATTTAGAGATGTGTTGTGGGAAGTTTACCCTAACTCTTTATTGTTCAGAAAACTTGCAAAAATAGAAGAGGATTTATATGAAAGTATTTTTAAACAGAAATCCCTTCTTTGATAGTGCTATGCTGACAAAAACTTCGCTATGGACTTGGCTGTGGGAGCAGTAGAGAACTTGTGTCCACATAGGACAGCTCTAGACTCTCATCTAATTTTTGACCTCCCTGTGGATGTGCCTACCTGTGAGCTGTGTTCCAATTCCAGCTGCAGGCAGTGGAGATCTGGCCAGTATTGTCGGGGGAGGCTGAAAATGGTAACCCACTGTTTAGCCAACTGAATTGCCATGAAGTAAATTCCATAAAATGACTAAACCTTATTAAGTATAATGAAGTTTGAATGTCCTCATCAAGCCTTTTGTTATTTGGAAGCACAGTGTGACTGTATGAGCAGTAAATTCTCCTTTTACTTTAAATGCTTTTATAAATGTTCTTATGACATAACCTATAGAATGCTGGAGCTACTTCAGAATCCCTGTATATGATTTAGGAGCTGTGCTGGATTTGACAGAAAGTTGACTTCATCCCAGTATGTTCTGCAATGACCAGTAACAGATGCCTAGAGATGATCATTAAACAACAAGCATGTAGCAATGTTTCCCTCAATTACTTTTTCTCAAGCCTCCAACAATTTGTGGCTCAGCCCATGCTCTGCCAACACAAAGAAATGTCTACAAACGCTTCTTGAGACCTTCTGAGCATGAATCAAATGGAACTGGCACAATAGTCTGTTTTCTGAGCCTGCCAAAAAGCAGCCTCAAACCAAAGCTGATGATTTTTGTTCTTGCCTTGTTTGTCCTGGAGTTGCTGATGCTGAAGCCTAATAACCACTAGTTTAAATTGCATTAAACATTATTGACCTTCTTGTTGTTGACAGTCTAACTATACAACAGGCTCATGTGTGCTCTTCTGCCATGGTGGATATTAGATGGGAATTAAGGGAGTAGCTGGTTGATATCTGTGGAAAAGCTTAGCCTCACTCAAAACATTTACATTATCCTAACTTTTGCAGAAAGCGAGGAGGTGATTAAAAAAACCCCTTTTTCTTCAGGAAAGTGTGAAGAAAGCAGGAAAGACAGAGCCTGTGAGGGAAATCATATCCATGCAGTTATTCTGCTAGCTTATGTAATGATGAGTAAAACACAGCTCTGAGGCACCCAAACCCTTCTGTGGAGCTTCTGAATAAACAGAATTCGGGAATCTTTCAGGTTATATGAAGAAGAATTCATGTGTCATAAACTTTGCATGTTTTCCTCTACCTACTTCAGGTTTCAAATAAAAAAATGGTATCTTACTTAGCAAACTTCATTCTTGCAAGTTTTTAACCTATTCACCACTATTATAAACAGCACCCTTCCAAAACTTGAATGCTTTTTTTTTCTCTGAAATCTTAAATGCCTAAGTGTCAACACTATTTATTTAATGTACTTCTTTAATGAAAGTGAAAAAGAGGCAGCTGGTCTGAGTGAGAAACAGAGTAGTGACTTGTAGAGAGTCTGAAATTTCCACACTTAAAGGGACTTCTGCTTTCTACCTTGAGTGCATGTGTTGAGTCACTGTGTTAGGGTTTGAGGAAGAAGAGTAACTGATCTCTGATTGACTTGCTTGTTATAAATTAAAGTAATTTCCAACTCTGTGACATGAGTCATATAAAATCAAAAAGCTAGAAGGTAATTTCCAGTATTCCTGGAAAGGTGTTCTGTTTAGTACTTCTAATCAGTAGTTCAGTCTAAAGCCATTAATTGTTTTTATGTTGCCATCTTAATGTATTGTGCTCTTTAGTGCTTTATGGTACTTAAACCAGGGTATTTGACATGAGAGGTGCTAATGGCCCTTAGTGTCTGCAAGCAGTATAAAGCTTTTTCTAGAAGATGGAGTAACCAATGAAGATTATCAGAATCACCAGAGAGCATACTTCATTAATCACTGTTCATGTAAAAATTTCTTCATGCTCCCATTAGTGACAGGTTGTTAAAGTCCAGTTCTCTTTAGTCACAGGTTTGTGTGACAGCATTTCCCTTTAGCTAAACTGTTGGAAATTTGCTCTTACAGGTAATACATTAAATCGTTTAACCAAGGACAGATGGCTGGTGTGTATTTTGGTACACTATCATAAAATTAAAAGTTCCTGTTGTTCTTACAGGTTGTGTCACCTGATCCTCTTTAAAGAAAAAGTTCATAATCAGTGAAAAACTTGGCATTTGCTTAAGAACATTTTGCAATTCACAGTACTAACATTTAGGTTTGGGACACTAACCGTGTTGCAAAGTACTTACTCAAAGACTGTATCTTAGCCTTCCTTTAATATCTGCCTTCCAAGGGTTGTTACTTGTCTGGTTGATGAGACAGTAATACTATAAAGTAATTCTAAGGGCAATAAAATAATGATAAAACATGACCTCTGATTAGTTCTCGGTAGTATCTGGATAAACTCTTACATTGTCTTACAGGCATCTTTTTATAATTTGAACTTGCACAGGATTTTGGAGTACTCTAAAGTATGGAGCAGCAGGAAGGTTAGAAATGCCTAAAAAAAAAGCTGCTGTTCTTGTCACCATTTTCCACTTTGGCCATGAGTTTCCAGTAAAGCCAGTAGGATTTGTGACATCAACTGAACTGAACAAGGCAGAATTAACATTTTTTGTTCAGTTGGTTTTGGTGCAGTTACAGTTGTAGCAAGGAGGTTTTTGAGTTTTTGTCTTCCTGGAAATCTGTGTGGTTTCTGCCACTCTTATTTCATGGAGGATATTCTCCCATAGAGCTAGAATACAGAGAAGGTGATTGATCAGGTTTTGTTTGCTGTTGGTTCACTTAGTTCTTCCTCTTCCACTGTATTTGTACAACAATGTCATATTTGAGCTAGTGATATTAGTAAATAAAGGAAATTTTAAAATCAGATTTTAAAGATGGCATAGCTTTTGCTTTTAAAAATCCATTCCTTTTCTGTCTGAAAAAGCGGATGTAAAAAAACAAAAAAGTCAAAATTGCCAAGTGGAAAGAGGAGTGGATAATTTTTAATGATGGAAACCAAAGTAGTAAGAAGTAGCCCAAGTAGGGATGGAGTCAGAGTTTTCTTGCAATGGACAAGCGCACAAGGAACTTGCTGAAGGGAACAGTTGGTAACCACTGAAGGACTCTCTGAGTAGGAAAATAATCTGTGGTTCTGCTTTAGTTTATTTCCTTGAGTGTACTATGAATAAGTAATAAACTATCTTTCCTGCTTTCTGACACCTTATAAAGTTGTGCTTTTTTTCCTGTAAAACAGGACTGTAAAATTATTTGATCCATAAACAAAACAGTGTTTGTCTTGCCTTCACAGATTACCATTTTCCAATACCTGCCCTTCGAATTCAGCTTCCACCCCCTTCACCTAACACCTTATTTTGTGCTCTTACTAATGAAACTGGAGACTCCAGACTGTCCCTGGCTCTGGTGCTGTCCTCATATGGGCATGCATCTCATGGGCAATATGATTTACTGCTTCATTCCATCTCCTGCTGTCATGGTGCCATATTTTAGCAGTAGTAAAGTAGTATTCCTTACTGATTTTATTTAGCAGAGCTTTTATTTTTGTTTAATTTAATACATTTCTGCTGTTCTTTTGGGGTCATTGCATGGGGCCTGGCTTCAGAGGAGTGTTGGCTTCTAGTGCTGGAAAAGTAACTCTTCTCACCAACATCTGCTGCCAAAAAAATCCCTTTGGGAATTAGTTTCTTCAGACTGCTTTATCTCTCTCACAAATTCAGCAAATGTTGATATTGCTTTTTATTTGCTTCAGATGATACATACCACATTGTTTTCAAAGTGTGTTTCACTTATCTGCCAAATGCTTTTCATTGCTGGTGCAGTTTAGCAGATGGGTTTGAAGGGTTCAATTACATGTAACTTTGGCTTCCATTTTTCTTCCAGCATCTTTATGTGGTTCCTTAAACTAGCATCAACATTTTTCAAGGTTTTTAGTAATCCTGTAGTTTGCTAATTTTCAATAATTTCCTCATTTAGTCATAGAGCATTTGGGAGAAGTTACACTGATTTTGTCGTTGCTATGTACCGTGGTTGATTGATGGTTTTGAAAAACAGATGTGGTATTTAAAAATGCCATTTATATTGCTATTTTATTCCGTTATTCCTAGCTTTTAATAAATGTTGAATTATTTAAGTGCTTACAGTTCTTTCATAATTTTCTTTTCCTGATTAATAAGGGTCAGTGATGGGATCCAGCAAAGTCTTGTTAAATACTCTTCTGAGGGATATATTTTGGACCTTAGCTCCTCCCAAATTCTCCTTTCTATTTTTTTTTTTTTTTTGTACCGAGTAAAATCTTTGAAAAAAGTGTGGCCTTTAAGTGTAGTGTGTTAGCTAAACGTGGTCAATCTCCATAGGTTTTCAGAACATCAAGGACAAAATAGGGCAGTGGTTCTGTGTGGCTCAGTGGGGAGCTACAGTTCTTGAAGTTGGAGGCTTTGGGCTGCATTTTCATGGTTTTACATCTAACTTCAGG
This sequence comes from Chloebia gouldiae, assembly GCA_003676055.1. Classification (NCBI taxonomy): domain Eukaryota; kingdom Metazoa; phylum Chordata; class Aves; order Passeriformes; family Passeridae; genus Chloebia; species Chloebia gouldiae. The sequence continues at coordinate 4,952,828 of QUSF01000003.1, read as the reverse complement.
ATTTACCTTGTGCAGCATCCTCAGCAAGTGCTCACTGAAGGTATCATTTCCTAAAAGGAGTTTCTTGCAAGACTTTGGTTTTGTTGACAGTTCATAAATGTAATTACCATTGCTGCTGCCTTGCTCTCCTTCAGGAGCTCCATGTTATTGTTTGCTTTTTTTGTTCCCTCCTCTCTTCTGCATTTCAGCTGGTAAAGTAACAGGATGCACCTTTCCCATACCATCAGCAGGTGTTAGACATGGGTAGGGGTGAGAGGTCCTGCAGATCACAGGACAGAGTAAGCACCATAACACACAGACTTGGCAGTAGTTATGCCTGGTGATCCCCTTTAATCTCTGTGCCAGAGCATTTTCTGTCTTTACACTGCAGTTCTGTTTAGCATACACTAATATTTTTTCTGTCTCTTGTCCATGAGTTGTGGTGCTGGCAGATATTTTTCTGAAGATCATTCATTTCATCTGGTTTTAAAGAATATCAAGGTAGCTGTTGACACAGGCAGCTTTGTGATTTGTATTTTCATATGGGCTGGTTTTGATATCTGTGGACTTGTAGTAGCACTATTTCATGCCTAATTTGATGCCAGGCTTTGAAACAGAGAAGAATTATGGTAATAAATATTGTCTGTATTCTAAGAATTAAGCAGATGCAGTACATAACTTTTCTTTGATTTGGTTTATGTTCATATTTGGATGTTACTTGACACTTCAGCTAGTAATCAAACATGCCAGTGTTAGTGTTGTATTTTTATTGTGAAAAATGAGAGTCCCTGAGCTCAGTTGTTGCTGTATTATGTATGCCCTCCTGTGAGCCACTGACCTGTTTTTTCTTAAGTTTACTCAAAATCTTACGGTGCTGTGCCTTAAAAAGAATTGTTGCCTTGGTGAAAAAGTGCAAAAGGATGTTACAGTGCTTCAGGGACTATAATGAATCCGAGAAAGAAAAAAGACTGATTAATTGAATCAGAAAGGTGTGGGTGATTTTTTGCAAGCAGACTGATAGACTCTGTTCTCTCTTGACTGGCAGACAGGAGGATCATTGCGTAGTTCTTTCTGAGAAATTAGTTCTCTGGTGTCTAATAATAATCGTGCTTATTTATGACTTCTCAAAGTTTAGTGGTGATATTTGTGTACTCTTGAAAGGCAAGATGAGAAGAAAGTGCAAGGTTATGTAATGCATTATCGTCCCAGAGAGAATTGTATAATGCCAGTAAGATTTTTGGGAGAACATCATACTTGAGTTCCATTTGCATTTCTGATTACAGTGTCTGTGGTTTTACATTACAGCTTACAGAACCATGTGGTTTTTAGTCATAACCTATTGACAGCATGGTCTCATCTGCCTTTGTTTTCAGATATAAGTCTCCAAGCCCCATCACTGAAGGCATAGCTCAAGTTAGATAACACAGAATGAAAATCCTTTCCTGTGACAAGAAGAATCTCAGTTGTCAGAGTGCCTTTAGAGCACACTGCATCAGGAAGTGCCACCGAAAGACAACCCTACCCACTAGTTTCCTTCTCAGTATTCACTACCTCCTACTGGCCAGGGTGTTCATCTACTAAATGAAGGGGAGGGAACAGATCTGCCTAAAAAAATTACAAGAAAAAAGAATTTTTAAATGACTTGCTCTGTTTGTTTTTCAGCGATGTGCATTTTGTAAGCACCTTGGAGCCACTATCAAATGCTGTGAAGAGAAATGTACCCAGATGTATCATTACCCCTGTGCTGCTGGAGCAGGCACATTTCAGGATTTCAGTAACTTGTCCCTCCTTTGTCCAGACCACATTGATCAGGCTCCTGAAAGATGTAAGTACACAGTGTTCAAAGGACACAATTAGTACCAGGTTTTATGAAAACTGCACTGTCATAGGATCACTTTAGGAATGCATTTGTTTAGATGCACTGTCACAGTTCACATACCCAAGAATTCATGTGTGTTCAGGGATAAAAAAGATGTGAGTTCATAATCTTCTGTTTTTAAAGACCAGCACTCCTCTCAGCAAAGTATTTTTTTTTAATGACAGAACAAGGAAGAGGTTTACTGGTAAGGCTTGTCTTCTGTCAGGTTTTAGTTCAAATTGATAGACTTGCTTCTTGCAAACACTTCAGCTAAATAATAGATGTAGGTCTGTTAGATTTAGGTCTGTTTATTTTCTACTTGTTCCACAAAGGAGTTGGTTCCAAAGCTCTCAGCTTTATCTTCAGGAGAATAAAACTGTTTCTTTTGTAAAACTTCATTAAGGTTTAAAATGAATTTACTTTTGTTATGAGAACATTCATTAAGAAAACTGAATTAAAGTAGTAGCTATTAAATATATTAATTAAATTTGAATTTCATAAGAATGGTCAAGTTTTGTATGCATAAGAACTACTAAGTAATTTTTGGGGTTTGTTGAATTGTTCATAATTTTGAACAAAACAATAATTGAAAAAAATATTAATTTTTAGCAAAGGAAGAAGCAAATTGTGCAGTGTGCGACAGCCCTGGAGACCTCTTAGATCAACTTTTTTGTACTACCTGTGGCCAGCACTACCATGGGATGTGTCTGGACATTCAAGTAACACCTTTAAAAAGAGCAGGTTGGCAGTGTCCTGATTGCAAAGTGTGCCAGAACTGCAAGTAAGTGAGACATACAGGACAGGGAGGAGGATGGTGTGAGATATATGTGCTGTGGTTTTGAAATGCATATTTCATTAAATGTTTGAGGATTTTTTCCAGAAAGTGTAGATTATTTGTCCATCTTTTCTGTCATGATGCTGTATTAAGTAGCTGAGCAAACCCTTGTATTGGAAGCTTTGTTCTAAAAGAGCTGAGCTGAAGTCCTGTGTGTTTTACCCCTAGAGTTACCATTATCTTGGCAGGTTCTGGAAAACAGCGAAACATTCTGATTTTTTTCCTTCCTTTTATATACAGGAGGACTTTTCTCAAATTTACCAAATAAATAATTTTAATGTAGTGCTTTCACAGTCTGAGAACCTGTGCTTTTACTTAGCTGACAGTTCAGTTGTGTCTGTAGCTACACTCTGGGCAGGTCTCCTACATTAGGCCCTCTCATATAATGTCTTTCAGAGGCAGATAAAGAGTCATTATGAAAACAAAACCGAGGCTTAGTTGAGCAAAGTGACATCAGTGACCCTGACTGAGTAGTTGCACCAGACAAAAACAGAGACAATGAAACTTAGTTGCTTTGGCACTGTAAGGGCTCTCTTAGAAATTCTGACTACTTGTGGGCTTGTTCTCTTATAACTTAATCTGATGGGCACTGCAGGTTTCTTTTGCTTGCTTGTGTTTTATAAAGGACTTACTGAAAAAGAAATGAGTTTTGTTCAGCTCCAGTCAGATCAGCTGGGACAGTATGAAGGGAAAAAAACCCACTTCATGTATCTGATCAGTCAGTGCTTTCCTGTTTTCCAGGCAGAACACTTGCTATTGGCTAGCATTCACTCAACCCACTTCAAAAGAAGGGTGTTCCCTGATCACACACAGCAGATAGCAAATCTCAGCAATGAAGCTAGAATAGGGAAGCACGTTCTACTGAGTAATTACAGCATCTGCTAACAAATCTTCTCTTTAGTGGAAAAGCAGAGAAAATGTGGTATGTTCACACCCAGTCTATGGGACCATGTGAGATATGTCCATGGGTTTGAGGAACCTGGTGGGTGAAGTGGCTAAGCTGCCATCCATCATATTTGAGAGGTTTTGGCAGCCTGGTGAAGTGCCTACTGACTGGAAAAGGAGAACAATGGACCCCATTTTTACAAAGGAAATAAGGAAGATCAGGGGAACCACAGGCGAGTCAATCTCACCTCCCTGCTTACCAAGGTCATGGAGCAGATCCTCCTGGAAATTGGGCTGAGACACATGGGACAGAAGGAGGTAATGGTGACAGACACCATGACTTCACTGAGGACAGACAGTGCCTGAAAAATTTGGTGCTTGCTGTGATGGGGTTACAGAATTTGTGGAGGAAGAGCAACTGCTGTCACCTACCTGGACTGTGGAAAGTATTCAGCACTGTCCAACGCAGTATCCTTGCCTCAAAACTGGAGAGAAATGGATTTGATAATGGAGCACTCCATGGATTCAAGAGCTGGGATCAAGGAATCAAGTGCAGACCAGTGATGAGTGTTCCTCAGGGATCAGAACTGGGGCTCGTGCTGTTATAAACATGGGCATTGGGCACCCTCAGCAATTTTGCAGCAACACCAAGCTGTGTGGGGCAGTTGGTGCTGAAGAGAAAGGACACAGTCCAGAGGGACCTGGGCAGGCTGGAGAGGTGGGGCTGTGTGACCCTCATGAACTTCAGCACAGCCAAGTGCAACGTTCTGCACCTGGACTGGGGCAATCTCAAGCAGGAGTACAAGCTGGGCAGAAGGACACTCAGAACAGATTGCCTGGAGAAGCTGTGGATGCCTCATTCCTGGAAATGTTCAAGGCCTGGATGGGCTTTGAGCAACCTGGTCTGGTGGGAGTTGGCAGTGCCCATGGAACTGGATGGTCTTTAAGGTCCCTTCCAACCCAAACCATTCTTTGATTTAGTAATAACTTAAGTACAGCAATTCTTCACCATTATTGGAAGAGCAGCATTTTAAGCATATCTTCATGCAAAGAGAGGGCTTTTTAAAATACTAGTTTTCCCAGGTAATGAGGTAGTATCTAGCATGTATAATGAAAGGCTTTATCTAGGCAAATCTTGCTGCATGTTTACTTACTGCATTAATTTATTTAAATTAAGGCAGAACACCATGCCTTTAGATATTACCAAACTATTTGTCTTGTTCTCAGCAAATTTATTTTATCACTGGAATCTGTGTTGGAGCTCTGTAATACATCATTGTAGTAAAATTGAAATCTCTTCCTTTAATGTTTGTTTTGCTCTTGAAGTCGTATTGTCTGACATTGTAGGAGCTCTGATAGTCAGAGTTGATGGCTTCTTTTTTCCTTTGGAAAAATTACAGTCAGACTGCAGAAACAAGTACAATTGGATGTTCTCTTTAGAAAGAAATAAAATGTATATTGCAGATTTTGAACAGATTTCAGTACAGAAGGGCCATCACTTACGCATCACATGTGTAAGTGAAAGTGGGCCAATATCTGGTATTCAGAATGGTTGCTCAGGCTCAGCTGTTGGTGAATAAACATAGTGGTCTGCACTCAGATTTAAAAATAAATTTGAAGGCATTGTCTCTGGAGATACTTGTAAGTAGTGTTTGTATATTTTTATGTGCACACCTGTGTCCTCCTGTTTAGACTTTTCTTGAAACAGATATTTTGTTGCTGCTTATTGAAGTAATTTTTGATCACTTGTTACTTTCCTTAGACACTCTGGGGAAGACAACAAGATGCTGGTGTGTGATACATGTGATAAAGGCTACCACACTTTCTGTCTACAGCCAGTTATGGATGCTGTACCTACCAATGGTTGGAAATGTAAAGTAAGTGGAAAGGTTTCAGAGTAATTCCTTGTCATTTATAAGAGCCCAAACTTTGTTATCCACACTGTGCTGTTCCAGGTGTATTGTGGATTGCTGTTGCTGTCTAATACAGTTGTAATTCCTGAAGGAATCCCACTTGGATGTAAATCCTGTGGCTCTGCAGCTGCTCCGTGGGGGGAGTTGTCAATGCTGTGGCTGAAGCAGCCTATGTAGGACAGTAAATTAGCCTGCATAGGGAAAAGAGAAGTGTAGGATCCAGGTGCAGTGGATAACCTGAAGTTAATAACAGCTGCTCTCATGATACAATGGGAACAAAAATGTAAACTCAAAGCTATACAGTAGTATATGTAATCCATACTTGAAGTCTCTTGATATTCAACTCCTCCTTGCTTATGAAAACAATTCTGCAGCTTGTGGATTCCTCCTGCCTTCCTCAAATGCAAAACCTTTGCATTTGAGGAAGGCAGGATGAATTTGTTGTTTTATTAGTAACTTTGTAAGTAATTGCAGTGGGAAGTGCTTGTATATGAGATGTATGTAAAGTTACATCAGTTTGTGGCAGTCATAAGATAGCTGAGAGTAGCAATAAAAAAGAAATAAATAAGAAATACTCCTTTCAAGTCAGGGAGTAGTGTCAGGCAACTTCTTGCTTTTGTGCAGATTATTCATGCTCTATTATCAGATCTTGGATAACTTTTTTGTTATCAAGGACAAAAGCTGTTAAATTTAATTCAAAACAGAAAAATGTGATTTAATGGCAGTTCTATCCCACTGTGAAATACTATAATTAACTACTAAATTCTTGTGATCTCCAGAACTGTAGAGTATGTGCTGAGTGTGGCACACGAACAAGTTGTCAGTGGCACCATAATTGTTTGGTATGTGACAGTTGTTACCAACAGCAAGACAACTTATCTTGTCCTTTCTGTGAAAAACTGTGCCTCCAAGACTTCCAGAAAGATATGTTGCACTGTCACATGTGCAAAAGGTGAGTATCCAGCTTTTGTTAATTTGTACTAAAATGCATCGAACTTATGATGAGCTGTGTGACATGGATGGGTTTCTGGGAAGGATGTACAATGTGTTTGATGTACAATGCCACAGGATCTTGGGCAGCTCCTTGATCCTTCATCCCTAAATACAGTGAACAATAGCAGGTAGCTTTATTTTAATCCTAGGAAATAAGTATTAATTGGCAGTTACTTGAGGGTACCTGGTATTTACTTGCTGCAAGCTGCTGCTGCTTGTTGAATTTAATCTATTTTGTGAGGAAGCAGCCTGAAAAATTCATTGTCCTAAAGTTTGAAGACTCTTGTTTGCAGTGATCTGGGTTGGTTTTTTTTTTTAATTTCCAGATTTATGTTTTCTGTTTAATTTTATGTCTTTTACTATTTCACTAATTAAAACAACCTAAAATTACAGTATATAAAAATACAGTATTTGGAACATTTTAAGATTGTAAGCTGTATTTTGTTTTCAATAGTATTGTATCTCACTCTACAGCATCATGATGGTGCTCTACATCTTATGGAGTCTGATTTGCTTTAGGGACAATTTTGGTCTTTAAGTTTTTTCACTGTTTTTTACATGCTGACATATCATGCTTATTGCTCTAAAGTTCTTCATAATCAAGCATTGGTTGAAAATCTGTTTCCCCATAGGAATGAGAAATAGTGCTATTTTTTTACTATGATGCTTTATATTTTCATTACTAAAATCACAGTCAAAATAAATTAAATCACAACAAATTAATCTCCCCAGATGGATTCACATAGATTGTGACAGATCTCCAGGTAGTGAATTGGAGTCTCAGTTGAAAGACTACATCTGCACTCTTTGTAGACAAGGAGAAGGGGATCAGACTCAGTCATGTGATGTAATGAACACTTCTGAACTCATTCCTGAACCTGACAGTATAACAGGTAATAAAACTTAAACTTCACAGTTGCAGAATGCTAACATCAGGTGTAATATCTGTAATCTCACCAAGTCTTTTGTGAACCAGACACTCAAATTCTACTCTGTGAGGTTCATCCCTTCCTCTATCTAACAGGAGCTGCCCAGGCACTCCATGGGTGGCTTCTCTTTCTGGCTTCAGGATCCTGGATACAAACATGGGCTAGTGAACACCATAATTGTGGCTCTCAACCTTCCAGCTCCAGCCTCTCAGCCTGTAGCTGTAAACTTCACTGATTTATTTTGGATGTGGTACAGTTCATAAATGTACTCATGTGACAGCCTGGCTGTTTCACTCATTTGTGCCTGGTAGATATTTTTGGAGACATTCACTTCTCTCTAGCTGCTGGTCAGTGTCATAGTGCCTGTTCTCCTCACTTCATCCAAGAAGGACAGAGCAGTGGGAGCTGGACTGTATTCAAGGGACAGGTGTTTATTTAACTAGGCAGCTTTTAATAGGTTTTCCTTTTTCAAAGCAATATATAATCAGTCATCTTGTTTCTGAGACATTCTTGTTTGAGTGGACAAATCAAGCAGAAGGTGGAAAGTTGTGGAGAAGTGTGAAGTATGTTTTAAAAAATAACAGTAAGGAAGCACAGGGAGGACTTGGATCTGCTGATCAGAGCCCCGTGGGTCATCCACAAGAGCTGTGTTATAAACTCAAAACTAAATGCTTTTGAGTATTTCACACCACGTGCTCTGTTGGGCAGCACCTACACTTAATCCAGGCTGAATTTCCCTGGAGAAGCACAGCTGTGGTTAAATTCAGAAGCAAGGTAAAATGTAACAGATTAACTGCACAGCCACTGCCATGTGCAATTTTTGGGCTTGCAGCAGTGCTTGTGCACTGATCTTTTGTCTTCCATAAGTATCTGTGGTTTTCAAGGCCTGGGAAATTTTGGCAGGAAAGGGGAAGTGTTGAGCTACAACGAAACTCTAATGTTTGTGTTCAAACTGATGTTTTATATAAACAAGTCATCCCTTTGATGTTAGCCTGTACATTACCTTTTGTGGGCAGTAAAGACATGATGGAAAAGGTGATCCTGGAGGGAGGGCAGTGACAGGAGGAAAATGTCTCTGCATTAGTTCCCTCTGTCAGTGAACACCAGGTTAGGAAGAGTGGCAACTTCAGCCTCTGCAAATCATTTCCCTTCTGAAAGCTTAGGAGAGGCTTTGGACTCCCAGGCAGTGTTCTTAGAGCATTTTGAAGATGTCCAAAACAAAACATACACTGTCACAGCTCCCAGTCTCTTAGAGAAACCACTTTTGAGTAACTAGCAGGTTAATCTGAAAGGCTGAAGTTTTAAGCAATGCTTCTGTTAGGATTTCTAGGTAGTCGAAACATTGACAAGCATGCTCTTGTCCCCAAGGACTGTCATCTCACCTGCTAGGAGTAATCTGGTGCCATTACATCTGTAGAATCATGCAGGGTTTTATACCCAGGAGAACACTTCTGTACTTTTGGAGCCAATCTAAATGATCATTTTCTTGAAGTTAAAATATTGCTTTAAAGTTGACAGAGTCTGAGAGCAGCTTTTAGGATGCTAAAAGTAGTATCATCTAATAGTTGTGGGCTTTGTGAACTTAAAAAATACTTTCTTGATGCAGGAAGCTATGTTTGTTTCCCTTTTCTTTGTGCTAACATCCATGGAGGAATCAGTTCTCTTCAAGTTAATGCTTGCTATGTACTTTGTTTTCCATACTTCCATTTTAATGAATTTCCTTAACTGAAAGAGCTTTTACACAAGGGGGGGATAAAAAAAAAGTATTTTCTGTTTCTGTGCTCTGTAATGATCCTGTCAGCCAAAAAAACTCAGTTTTGGCTTTTCCATGCAAAGATCTTAGTTCTAAAGTGGCAAAGTTCAGTTTTCATATTGTTGAACACATAAGGCCAAAATCAGTGTTCCCAGTGCCGATGGTAGATGGAACTTCATATCTATGCCATAATCCACTGTAGTATTTGTATACAAATTTGAAGCCTTCATGCTGCCAGTTCTGTTGAATTTTATAACTTGGAGTTTAAGAAAATTCTATCTTGTATTGCTCAAGCTGTGCAGAAGCCTGTGACTGTGCACATACTTTCATTATTAGATGTTTGTGATTGCCTTACAGACATCTGAAAACTTCAGAGTTATTGAGTAAAATGTTCTTAATTTTTAAGGAGTCCTGTGTAGTCTCCTTCACCTTCTCACTGACCTGACTTGTCCTAAATCCTGTCATCATTAAATATCAGTTGCTCTTGAGCCAAAAGGTCAAACAGTGACAGCAGTTGCTGATGCCAAAGTAGTAGAATAAACACAGCAATTTTAATAACTGTTTTGCTTCTCCTTAAGCTTGTACAAATGAAATGGAAATGGAAAGCAGTGGAGAGGCTATGGCATTTCAGGAACAACCCATTACAGGTGATGGCCCTGATCAGGAATCAGCTGTTGGGTCTGTTACAGAAGGTAAGAAAGAGTTTTGCACTGAGAAAATACCAATTCAGAACCCTTCAGAAGCAGAACCTTCTTCCAGTCAGTAAGGTTTGCAGTGCTTTGTAAATGCAAGGGGAAAAAGCACCCAAAAAGCAGTAGGAGATACATTGCAACAGTTCTATCTGAGCTCTCAAGCAAGAGTAATAACTTCTTTGCTTGATAAAAGAAGTGTTTTACTGAAGGCAGAGAGAGTCTTCAGAATATCTGTGTTGCTTTACCTTTTGTATGTTTGTTTTACTTTTTTGTTAGGACTGGCTTTTTCCAAGCTGGAAAAAATAGTTGAATGCTTTGTGTGCTGGAAGTTTATGATAAAACCCAATGACTTGTTACTATTCAAATACTGTCACTCACACTTTCTCTTATGTGCTTTATGGTTGTAATTCCACAGGCATTCCTGGTTAAGGGTTTTCTGGGTTTTTTTGGTTTTATTTTTTTTCCCTTTGTAAGTAAAAGATGATCTTTGACAGGATTGCAGCACATGATAATTTCTGGTTTGGGAGAAACTGCGTCTTACCAAATGCACAGGGAGGAGCAGCTAAAGAAGGGTCAGATCCACTAGGTGTGTTAGTGACCAGTATCAAGGGTAAAGAACTTGGCAGTATGTCTCATTCAGTCCCAGATGATGATGGAGGATGGGTGCTGTAAGGGGAAACAAGAAACTAGTATTTAATGACAAAGTAAAAAAAAACCCAACTTTGCAGATTAGCTGTGATCACTTAGTTGTGCCTCACAGCATGTGGTAAAAGGGCCATGACTTAAAACTGTGAAGAAATATTCAGAATAAAATGCTGTCTGTGAATTTAGTGGCTGAGGAAGTTAGAGCAGTGTGAGTTGAGTGCAAGTGTAATAGAAAGTAAGTAGCCTGTAAGAGAATCAGGGCCCATCAAAGGAAAGTGTGAGAAGCCAAATTCAGAGCGAAGAATGTGGTTCTTATAGAGTGGAACAAAAGCTCTGGAACTCCTTGATGAAAAAAGTTATGGAAGAAGGGTGCTTGATTTGGTTCAAGGGAGGGCTAGATAAATATTTTTGAAAGAAATTCATAATATATTAGTAAATTAAATTAAACCAGCAGCAGCTGGTTTCATTTCACTTGATTTCCTAAAGTCTGAAGGAGTTTAGGAGGAAAATATTTTTTATTTGTAGTTGTCCTGTTCTTCTTGGCTTTTGGGAAATGTTGGGACAGTAGCTTAAAATACATTAATTTACGGTAGCATGCATCTTCAATACACAGAAATTAAAAAGAAGAAATTATTTTTGGCTGCCTACCTGGAAATGTGTTTTCAGTTCTTCAAAAATTAATCTTGGGTCTATTTTCTTTTAATTTACTCTGCTGTGTTTTTAGGGAAGAAAAATAATTAACTAAAAATATAGACTGCTGTAAAAACAGGTAAAAAGAAAGATGTTCATGAAGGGTATTTTAAGCTACATATTAAATTCACTGAAGTAAAGTGATACATGTTGGCCTGCATGATGTGTACCAAGTATACTTGTTGACCAGAACACCAGAAGATATTTTCTTTTTCACAGTGAGCCTTTACTATGGTTGTACTTAATTACAGGCATATCACCAGGAGAAAAGACCACACAACTGGAAGCAGAAATCTCTGTTGAAATCAATTCAGCTGAAATGGAAATGTCTCCTAAAAAGACACCAGCATCTGGTGACAGTCAGGCTGAGAAAATGATGGAAGTGGTAGAAGGTGTTGAAGCTGTAGCACAGCAGGAGTTGGACAAACAAGCTGAAGAGCCACAACTGCCTCAGGGTAGTGTGGAGCTATCAGAAGTGTCCACAGCAGACTCTCGGTCTCTGTCTTCAGTACCTGAGACCATGACTGTGACACCAGAAATTCTGGAGACTGAAAGAAAAGGAGATATTTCTGTCCCTGTAGAACAACAACTGGAAATAATAAAAGTGCAGAAAGATGTAGAAAAGGAAGAAACCCATGAGAAATCAGAAGCACCAGCTCTTCTAGAAGTAGAAACTACTGCTTCAAATGGAGGTGTTGCAAATAGTTCACCAGTCAGAGACAAACCCATAAAACCACCAGCGGAGACTTGCCCCTCACTTCCCCCATCACTTAATCTAAACAAGACAAACGTGTCTTCCTCACCAGATGTTTCTCTAGACTTGCATTCTGCACGAGATGTGCAGCACAGTCAGCCCCCAGTGCTGCCTCCAGCTGCTGGGAGTGCTCTCCCAACCACCTACATATCAGTCACTCCAAAAATCGGCATGGGAAAACCAGCCATCACCAAACGCAAGTTTTCCCCTGGAAGACCCAGATCCAGACAGGTAAGCACATGCACTGTTCCATTATGTGTGTATTCAATTGCAGTATAACTCATCAAATCCACCTGTTGCTTATAAAATGCGTTGATTCTCCTAAGTGTGTAGTTTATTTCTTCAAGGAATTAATGTTCTGGTAAATAAGGAAAAAGTCAGCCATCATAAAGCTTCTCTGGTAAGAATTTAAGATTCTTTTGGCTCACGGTTAAAGTAGACTGGGAGAAAATATGTGTTTTTCATCTGCTACAAATGCAGATAGACACAATGCTGTGCTATTTAAATTACCTTCTAATATTTTTCATATATGCATTTATTTTGGGTGGTACTCTCAAAGTGTGTTAAAGCTTCTTAAACTGGCTTTAGAGAAGAACCTTCTACAATTCTGTGTCTGTTACTTTGCCAGATATTTTCTTGATCAATGTTTCTAATGGTGTGGTAAAAAATTTTGTGGGTTTGTTACATTAGGAAATACCATGCAAGAACTGTCTTGTACAAATTGTTGTGGTTTGACTAGGCTTAAATTTGATAAGTGAAAAGAATCCTCAAGTCTGTCACTTTCTGCAGTGTCTTTCTCTCTATTCGTGCTGTGTTCTAGGGAAAATGGTTTATCAACCCAGGGTATTCATTTCTTTTTGGTGAAATTCTATACAAAAAGTGTGTCAGTGTGACAAGTTAGTATTTCATCGTCTCATCACAATTTATTTTTAGTCTTTGGGACTTCCAGGTTGATGATTTCATGCTTTTCTAGACTTAGTGTTAACAAAGCTTTTTTTATATATTGCACAATTCTTTCAGTTTTTACATGTCACCTAAGGGTTGAAAATTTTTGCTTCCTAAGGTATGAGAGAGTTGTTCTGGAAAGTTTTTCTGCTGTTTCCACTGAGTTTAGGAGATCTGTGTTTGTTGTACTGCAGTTAGGTTTGCCTCGGTCACTGTACAGCCAGGTGTATATATCGTATTTGCAGAAATATGTTAATGCCTTAAATAAGTATCTTTTTAGTACTCTTAAGTTCCTACTCTGGGCTTTTGATGAAGGACTGAAAGCTGTTGAATGTGTTCTGTAGACTATGAAAAGAAGAGATTTTTAAATGTCCAGTTACAGGCAGGTGGGATTTTTTTGAGCAAGATATATTTGGACAAATCCACGATGTGGACGGAATTTATTTCAATCACTTTGGATTGCATACAGAAGTTAGCTTTAGGTTTATTTTATGGGGGTTTTAAATTATTCTTTCTGCTGAAAAGATTCAGGTTTGTAAAAGAGTGTGTACTTTTCCAAATGGAGAGCTGTGCATAGGAGCAGAAGCAGAATCACAGAATGGGTCAGATTGGAAGGGATCACAATGGGCCATCTGGTCCAACCTCCCTGCTCAAGCAGGGTCATCCCAGAGCACATGGATTGCATCCAGACAGTTTGGTTTCCTGTTACATGGGGATTCTGTGGATAGGTTGGAAGGCAAGCAGGCAGTTTTTCCCTAGGAATAAAACCAGAGAAATAAGACCTGTTGTTTCCCTGTGTCAATACCATAGACACTTCAAAATGGATGCTTTCTCCAATTCTGGCTTTTGGAAAGCATCATGCAGGGCAGGTGGTGGCAGCTGAGAAAAGTGCTCCATGGTGATGTTCCATCATATTTTCCATGCCATTGGAACTCCACAGATCAAGAAGAGACATAAGCCTATTTTAAAACATTTTAACCTAACACACTCTTTCAGTTCTTGTTCCACCTGGAGGTGATCACATTGATCTAAAAGCAAGTAAAAAATGGAGAAAACAATACTGGAGGAAAAGGTGCTTCTATAAAGTTGCAGGTGTAGCTGTTTGGAGTAAACCAGGTCATGTGTGATTCTTCTCTGGGTGGCATTAAAGAGCAATTGTCTTCTCAAAAGCAGGTTAATTTTATGGGTTTGGGGTCTACTTATTTCTGTTCATAAAATAGCAGCTTCTGCTGTTGTGTGGCTTTGTGTCAGGTGTGAGGTTATGCCATACAAATGTTACCTGGCAACTGCTGGAGTTCTTGGCTGCCTGTCATGGAGAGGAGGGCAGAAATTTACACAAATTGGGTGGGTTTTATTGATTAAAGAGATTGTGGCTCCTGTGTGTGCCTGGTGAAGTTAACATTGGGTTCACTCCTGCTTTCTTCTGTTGTACAAAGGAATTTCCATTGAAGGACTTGTTCCTTGTCCAGGACTGCTCAGGTTTAAAATAGCTCCTTCATGGAGTCTGATCACTCTGTGAAGCCCAAAGAGAAGCCAATATAATTTCACAAATGGTAATATTCTGCACTTTCTCCTAGAAGTGTGAAAGCTTCTAATATGCAGTTTGCTTTGTTGGAATGTCCTTTTCCTGTTTTAAAAATGCAATAATATATCTATTGCAATGAGTTTATAGAACTTCCTGTAAAGAAGAATAAGAAAAAAATTTCCCTGGATTCTGGATATATTTTTCCTTAATTTTATAAGACACATGCTTCACTGGAATTAGGGGAATCCATGCAGAAGGATAGTTTCTGATTTGGATTTGTCCTCATTAAATTAATGTCTTGTGCTGGACAGTAGGACAAATCAGCCCTTTCTTTACAATCTGTTAATACAATTGCTAATAAAATCTATTTGAATAATTATTCAGGTTTGCCACTGAATACAAAGTTATGCATAATCTGAAGTGATTTGCTGTGTTAGATATTAGTAGTTTGCTTTAATGATGTGTCTGCAACACCACATTAGGTGATAAAACCTATCTCAAAAATGAAGACAATAGTCTGCTTAAAAAGACTTTATGAACCCCTTCCATGGCTGCAGTGTCACTGGTGTCAGCATCCCTCTGCCTCCTGGCATTTTTGCAGGCATCCCAACTTTGCTCAGAAACAACAGGAGAAAATCCATCTTCTAACCCAAAGGGGAGCTGTATATAAATCAAAGTGTGGGTACAGTTAGGAACTGTATGGATTGGCTTTGGCTGGTACAGGCTTACTCCACTTGGGGAATGTGACATCTCCTGTCAGTAAGGTCCTCTACTGAGAGTTTTTTAGGACAGGATGTTATCCATACCCTCAGCCACAGCAAAGCTGCATTCTGCCCCGTGAAAGGACCTTCTGCCTGCCAGGCTCAGCACCCCACAGGGTTTTGTTCCATGGACTGTCTGCTCCTCATGCTCCTCATAGTGCATCCAAAGGAATTCCACATGTATATGAAATTTAAGTGTTCATAGATCACAAGATACTTACCATGCTGTCAGCATGGTCAGGTTTTTACAGTGCTGTCCTTAGAGTTGTGTCTGTCCAGTTTCTTCTCTGTGGAATATGGACATGCTTCACTCTTGCCTGTAAATTGCAAATTTATTTTAGGGACAGTACCTCTCTTTAATAATCCCCAATTTTCTCTTTTCTGAAGGAGTAGTTTTAGTAGAAATAATCATGTAAGATTATTAATGACTAATCTGATGCAGATCCAGTTTGAAATTAAGCTCAAGGAAAAAAGACTATTTTCTATGGAGGTCTATGTTCAGTGGTGTTGTATTTATTCTGTGTATCCAGATTGAACAGATCTGAAGTAGTTATTTTTGCTATGGCACTGTGTACTGGAAAGCATAAGATTAAGTCAGTAAATGGAAGACATTACAAATTTTGGCACTGAAACGTTGGTGGGTGAAGAGTTGAGAGCATTCTGTAGAATAATTCTGAATAAAAACCAATAAACTTCTGCTGGCTTTGTAAATTCCATAAATATTATTTTAGTATTATTCCAGAGTGTGTTCCTTGAGAAATACCTTGTTCAGAGGTATTTAATTTTCATCATGAAGATGTCAGTGATCACTGTTCCACGACACACTGAATATTTGTTAGTGTTTTAAAAGATTTTTTAAAATGAGATTAAAAAAGGCAGAGCACTGTGATGGGTTTGGATGTGTGCTATCTTGGATGGTATGGGTTTTTTGCTCTCTTCACTTACATGGTATCACTAAGTATGTTATTGTAAAGGTAGACGTGGAAAAAAAGATGAAAAAAGAGTCTTTTTCAAGGATCTGTTGTTGTTACAGTTTTTACACTTGGTTCTTGGTTGTTTTTTCATTTTTTTTAATGAGGAGAGCTGTATTTTCAAGTGATTAAAGTTTGTTCACAACCCTAAAATTACATTAAATATTAAATTGCAAATCCAGCTTTGTGCATTTGCAATTGCAGTAGGATTCATAAAGCTTTAAGCAGCTAAACACAGTCAGTGGTAATTTAGTGAGATCTCCTGACCCTTGCTGACACTGGGTTTCCTTTTGTTATAATTTACTTGCAGCTGTGTTGTTCAATTTTGAGGACTCAAGAATATGATGGAGAATTAGAACTTCCTGTTTCTGTCACAGTACATAATTATTGCTGGGGTTCTGATGTAAATGAACTGAATAGAACTTTCTCTTCAGTGTTGTATGGTAATAGGCATTAATTAAAAGCCAAAAATATAATTAATGCATCTCTTTGATGTAATTAATTTGTTCGTGGTATTGTGGAAATGTGTGTTTTTAATTAAGTTTATCTGACCAAGAATTCAAATTTTTCTGATCTACAATAAAACTTGGATTAAATTTCCAATTTAATTCTTAACAATATGGTTCATGAATCATATACAAATCATTTTGTTTTGCAGGACTGAATATTTCATATTCAGATTTAATATTCTTTTAGCTTTTTAATCTTTTGAATATATTTAATCACTAGAAAAGTTATCTTCTTAAAAGGAGAATAGTTTTGTACCTCCAGACTAAGAGTAGGTAATTTTAGGAGTATTTTCAGCATGTTTAAGATCTTGAATTTTGACACTGTGAGTGTGTTGCCTCCTTTACATATTGATGCCAAGATTTTTTCTTTGATAAATGGATTTTCTTTGTGTTGCTGTAGAGATTTTCTTTGGCTTGCCCCTAAGAGCAGTTAACTACCGTTCATTATGAATTTCACAAGTAATGAGGAAACTAATTAAAATTCAATGAAAGTTTGAATTTTACCTGCTAAAATTGACTGTTACTTGGTATTAAAACTAGGGTTGGAATAGTTAGGGCAAATCTCTTGTGCCACAGACGTGCTGATGCAGTTGTCTACCAATGTATCAAATTTCCTTTTTTCCCCCCCATTTCTGACATGATGTCCCTGTTGTGTCAGGAATGTTCTGTCCTTGTGCCCTGGGTGTGAACAGGGCATCTTGTTGGCATGTTGTCCATCTCCAGGTCTGAAGGTGAGGGGGTTTCTACCCAGCACTGTTCCCCTGTTCCAGGATGATGGACCTCTAGATCTTCTGAGTTGTCTGCATGATAACCACCTATCTGCAGTCAAGGGAAAAACTGGGATAGCAAAATATTCCAGTCCAAGGTGTTCATTCCAGCCACACTGACTGGAACCCTTGAGCAGCTGCTGTCAGGAGCTGTTCTTCTGGAGTGGGTTTTTTGGCAGAGGGGAGGCTTTGATGGCCTTCCCAAGCACACGGGTTCTCTGGGCACTAAGCAGTTTGTAGGTTTTGTGTCCAGTTAACACCTGGTGTGGGCAGAATTGTCAAATTGTTATTTTTTTTTAAGTGTTACCTTTTGTTAAGTGTCCTTTTCCTGTGCAGACAGAGCTGAACTCCCAGAAAGCAGATTTATGCTGAATACCAACCGTGTCCACACTATGGGTTGTACCAAGTGTTGGAGTTTTTATCTTGAGATTTTTGTCCATAATTAGTCTTTTAGGTCACTGACAAGCTTTCTCTTTTGGGTGCCAGATCACTTGAGGGATAGCTCTGTTTTCAGTAAGCACACCTGTTAGCAAGACACCTCCTCACAGTTCAAGATGAATGTATGTTTTGATGGAGTTGTTGATTCCAAAGAAACTCATTTCCCACACGTTCTTGATGGAGAAATTGCATTTCAGAAGAGGAAAAAAAAAAACCGAACCCAACACATTTTGCAGAGCCATCTCATTTTCCTTGATGCTTATTATTCTTGTACATCCCAGTACTCAAAGGTGTAAATGTGTTTGGGCTTGCCCTTGTGAGCAGTTGTGAATAGCTGGGATTGTTTGTATGCATGAGGTTATTCCATATCAGCCCTGGGATTATGCTGCTGAATGGCATTCTGGGGATGGTAAACCTGCACTTTTCATCAGTTCCCCTTCTCATCCTGGTATTCAATATTTTTTACTCTCACAAATTTAGAATTAGGAAAAAATGTACTGTCCTTTCTTAATCTAATGTGTAAATTGGCAGTGAAGTTATTTATGATGTCTGTCTCCCACAATCTTTCTTCTGTGCTTGAGAAAGTCTTCCACAGATTTTACTTTCTATGAGGAACCTCAGCATTTATTGTCTTGGCTGTCTTAGCATTTTCTTCTCATTTGGCTTTATTTCTACTGACAGTCATGCAATATCTCACCATGATGGAACTACATAAATAGGGATAATAATTATTTTAAAAGAGCTTGTAGGTACACCATTTGGATGTATATTATTATATATACATAATAACATGTTAAAACGTGATACCACAGCATGACATGAAAACACTGGGGTGAAAAAAAAATCAGTGGTAGAGTTTTGTAATGGTTTATTTGTAGCAGGATTGCAGGAATGAGCTGCTTTGTTGATTACCGTGGCTGTTTTCCTTTTCTTTTGTCTAGTGGTTTATTCATATTCCTTTTGTTTGCTGTGATTCTCAGACTAGTTGTTGCTGTGATTGGGGGTAGTTTAGCTTCAAAAGTCAACTGAGGCCATCAGTTCTTTCAAAATGTGATTTGGAATATAAAAGGAGATGTTACCACCTCCAACTACTATCTTCTTCACTGAGGCAATAAAGTTTAGGCATGTAATTTGTTGTTGTTATGATGACTTGCTTTAGATTTGTATTAATCTTTCTTTATAAAACTCATTTTGTTGTACTTAACCGTCAGTTGGATGTAAATACTGATTTTAGGGCATGTTCAGTGAGAACCTAAAGATTTCCCACTTTCTACTCACTCAGAGAACTAACTGACTACTTAAGTTAATGTAGAAATGCCTATGCCTGCATGTGCTTTGCTTTTCAGATTTTTTTTGGTTGCTTGCTTTTTGCTTTTTTGCTTTTTTGCTTTTTTTTTTTATGTTGCAAAGTTTTATACATCTATTTTCTCACCTACCATATCCTAGGGGGCTTGGAGTACCAATAATACAGTCAGCCCACCTTCCTGGTCCCCAGACATTTCAGAAGGTCGGGACATTTTTAAATCCAGACAGCTTCCTGGCAGTGCCATTTGGAGCATCAAAGTGGTAAATAACTTGAATTTATTTTCATGTATCCATTGCTATCTTTCTGCTGTAGAGATTAGTGATGAAATTCTGTCTCTCACACCTTAATTAATCTTCCATTCTGTTACTGTTTAAGATCTCTAAAAATTATTGAAGCTCTGGAGGTTTCAGGTTAAAAGATGTGAGCTTTCCAGAGCATACACTGTGATGGCATTGCCTTGATTTTCAGTGGCAAAGAATACTTTGTATTACCCAAATTTTGTGTGTGTTGAGTACATCACTTTTTGTGGTTGGCTTTATGTGGCTGTCAAAATAAATTACCTGAGAAGGAAAATTATTTTAAGACTGGCAGTAAGGTAAGCCAGGCATGGAAAGGAGCAGAGATCTGAAGGATGGCTTGGATTTGTTGCTGTGGAGAAATCTTGCAGAGTGGATTCAAAGTGACATTGTTTTTAGCTGATGGGGGCATAAACAAAAACTTTCCTACCTGATTACATGGATCAAAATTGTATCCACAGTGACATTTACTATTAAAAACACATGAAGTAACTAAAGTAGAATTATTTGGTTTAAGTAAAGGCAAAAAGAAAAGCTAAATTATGAAACTGGCAAATAGTTGTAGCTTCCCAGTGATTTAAGTTCATCTCACTTTAACTCTCATGCTAATTTTATTTTGATTTGACATCAGCTTAGCTTTTGCTGCTTTAAGCATTAATTTTCAGCTTAATATTCAGCATTAACATTGGTATAAGTATGTGCTTATTCCTGTTATGAGTTGTGTGAAAATAACAGTACTGACTCCAGTTCTGAAGCAGAAAATAAGAAACTTGTCAGAAGAGTTTCCATGTTAAAAAATTGATGATTGTATGTCCTATGTGTGTATATGTATTAGCTCCATAGATATCTAAGAACATTTTATGTTTCACCTCAGCCTCCAGCAGCATCCTTCCTTTCACTCCTCAGATATCATTGTGTTACATTAACTTGGTGTGTGAGTCAATTTAATTTCTTTTTCCTTTATTAGATCGCTGTTAATAAAATCTTAGCATCGAGATCTTTCAATTTTCCCTTTAATTATGACTATAAAGTTCAATGTCTTCTTTAAAGCAGGAGCTGGAATATTTGAGAAATACTGTAGGGAATATTGAGCCCACAGTGCTTCTTCCCATCCAAGGAACTCCTGTCTCCATCAGTAAAGGCCCTTCATGTCTCTTGGTGCCACAGTCCCCACTGAGCTTTGTTGCTTCCATCAGTGTTGTTTTACAGAGCAAATGTTTTGCCTTGGTATTTAAAGTATTTTGCAGCAAGCTTTTGGATACCCCATACTCTGTACTCCATCCTTGGGCTGTATTGGGAGCTGAGATTATTGACAAATATGAAATGCAATCAATAATCTCAGTGCTTATTTTGTTGTAGGAAAGATGCTTATTTGAGTATATGCCATAATTATCAGATTATTACACAGACTAGAGGCTTTAAGGCACGTTGTAAAGATGTCTAATACATCAGCCAGAATTTGTGAACATGACTATGTTCTTTTTCTCTCTGGAAATGATTAAAGAGGATTAAGAATCCTCTTGTGCTTAGTTCATTTTGAAATTTTGAAAAAAGAAAAAAAAAAAACAAACAAAAAAGAACCCCTAAATTTCAAACTTCAGTCACTCTATGAATTACAGGTAATTACTAGTAAAAACATACTTACTCTCCCAAGGATAATTGTAGTTGAACACACTAAATACTCCAAAGGACAACACTGCAACTCTGCTTCTGCATCTTAAATAAGGAAGGGAGAAGATAAGCTGTCTGTAAATCAAGTGGAGATTGTGTAAGAAAAACTTCACATTATGGGGAACGTTGATCTGAGTGTAATTGATAGAATTAATACAAAAAACTCTCTCTGTATATGGTGAATTAAGAGAGTTTCATGGAGCCAACTCCCACTTTCCTTTCTGAGCGGGACTCAATCCTAATAAATTCCAGGTTTCACTTGATTGTTCATAGTGTAATAAAAGCATCTACCAGTAATCAAGTGTCCAGACCCTGTGTAAAAGTCCCATGACTGTCTGGGCTGACTGTTCAAAGGGAAAGGAAAAATGAATCATAGAATAAAAGATAGATTTTGGAAACTTTGCAAATGAGGTGTGGGAGAGCTGGTGGGGGAAATCCATATTTCGAGTTACTCCTGAGCAGAAAATAAACATTTTTGGTTTTTTGCTGCTTTCTCACTGATGATAAAGATGATCATATTATGCCATGTAAGTAATTAAAGCTATTTCATACAGATTATTGCAGAGATTTAATGACCATGCCCTGGTGTGCTTGTAGTCACTAGAAATCACAGGGTGTTTTTTACTATTTTTTCCTTAGATGAACTGAACAAGTTTGAATCCCATGTAAGAGAAGAACTTGGGAGGTTGCATTTACAGTGTTACCTTACATTGAACAGGGCCGAGGATCGGGATTCCCGGGCAAGCGGAGGCCGCGTGGAGCCGGTCTGTCGGGAAGAGGTGGCAGAGGAAGATCAAAACTGAAGAATGGAGTTGGGGCCGTGGTCATTCCAGGGGTAAGGATATCTTTTTTAAAGTCATATTGCAGTCTGTTCATGTAACACATTTAATCAGCTGTAATTTTCGTATTAAAATACTGCATTAAAACAACCAACAAGCTGTACAGAGCCAGGGGTGTTTGATGGAGCCTGGCTGTTACTGCTTGTGATGAAGAACTAGAACATTACAGCTCAGTGGGCCTGAGGCAATTCTGTGCTACTCCTGCCATTTAAAGACACAACAGTTGGGAGCCTTAAAGTACTCCTTCCATTTCCTCGGGTGCAGAATGTGCTGGGTAAAGGCAGCACTGACTGGAACAACCCAGAAAGAGAGAGCAGGGTTTGTGCATGAGAATGTAACAGCAGCCATAGAAGAGCAGAGCAAATGTTCTTCTAGACTGAGTGGTGGTGCAAGAGTGCAGAGCAGAGGAGGAGGAGACATTTCAGCAGTTTGTGGCTTGGGAACTTGCTGAACAGGAGGATATGTCTTTGTCTTGGGCAGCCTGTGTTGGGAACTTGCTTTCATAAATCTGCCCATTTAGTTTAAAAAGACTTCAGGAAACCATGCTATCCCTTTTCAGTTCTATGTTTTACGTGGCTGCCTCCTGGATTAGCTGCCTACCCCTCAGAGCTCATAGAGAACAGACAGTGAAAAGCTGGTTTCTATTTACTTCCTCCATCCATGCCACTCAATTTCTATAGACCTCCATCATTTCTCCTTCTTTTCCTTCCAGTCTTGACTTGCAAGTATGGAGGATGTTTTTTGCAGTCTTGACTTGCAAGTTTGGAGAATGTATTTTGAGTTGTTCCTTGTATGGAAGCTACTCCATATTTCTGATCATCAATACCAGTTTCTTTATCATGTTAATTTCCTTATTTTGTGGACTTCCATCTGCCATTTTATAGCCCAGCACTCAGCTTAATGAAGTTCTTGTGCTGTTCTTCGCACTTGTCTTTTGGATTTTATTACTCTGAATATCCCAATCCTGTTGGCAAGCTTTGTCACCTCGCTTCTCACTTGATTTTTCAGATTGCAGATGAGTGTGTGAGCACCACCACCTGTTAGCAGTCAGGCCTGTCAGATTTCACCTAGTGCTATTCTCCCACATACAAAATTGATAATTTATTACCCTCTTTTATTTCGTGTCTTGTATCAGTATAGGGACCATTCCTCCTCAGTTTAACTTTTTTTTAGGTTGCTTTGATGAAGGACTTTGCCAGTGAAGTAAGTTGCATCAATCACATTTCCCTGTCCCTAGAATTGCTGACTCCTTCAGAGAGCCCTTACAGATCATGATTTACCACAACTAAAGCTTCCTTGACTCTTTAATGAATTGATATATCAGTGACTTGCAGTTCTTTGTTAGGATCAGATGTCTACTATTCTGTACACAGCTTCTGTCCAGAAACCCTTGAGAAAATAATGATTGTATTTGCTGTCTCCTGTTCTTCAGGAGCACTGAAGTGATTGTAAGCAAATTATTGCTCACTGAAGTTGATAGTTAAGCTACTTAATACTTGAAGTATTTTTAAAACTCGAAAATCCTACACAGTCTTAGTCTGGTCCTCATAAGAAGAGAGATTTTAGTATGAAAAACGTGATAATCTGGACTGTAAAACAATTATTTTTTTTCCCCACTGTGGGCTTGTTCTAATTGAATGGTCCTTTTAAACTTTGATTACCAACAAACCCTGCATATTTTGAGAGACATGCTGTTCCTTGTGTTCAGAGAGGGACTTGCTCATTTTTATGTCTTACAAAGTAATTCCTGAGACTCTCTTTAGAGCTGTGTTTTTGTGTTCTTACATGTAATCTGATTGAGTTTGACACACTTTCTGCTGCCTGTATAATAATATCTTGGAATACTCTGGTATTTATGATTTGAAAAAGGAACAATCATCACTATCAGTTTTCCCTTTTAAAGCATTAGATGGTCAAGTTTCATAAGCAAATATGTAATTTTAAGCATACAGGATGAATTCCACTTAGGCTAGTCACAGGACCTTAATGAATTGGAGGCATGAACATTACTTTGGTGTTAAAATGCACAAATCTTTACTTCAAGAGAAGCTGGGGTTTATAGATCAAACTTCTAAAAGTTTTTCTAATTGATCAGAAGAGAGTGATTTAGGTAACTTGCTATAAATACAAAATGGACATCACTCTTCACCATTTCCTACAGAAAATTGAGCCTTTGAGTCATCAGTCATGTAGCTCCAGAGTTCCAGAGATGTGGCTGCTTTTTGATAGAAGTAGTTAGCAATATGAAGAGATCAGCCTTTTGTCATATAAATGTTTGAAATGGGAGTATTTTCAGTCAATTTGCACAAAATAATTCTTACTCAGCATGGGATCAGTAGACAGCCACACAGATTTGGAAGTACCTTGGTATATCTTGGGAATGGGGAAAAAGGTGGCTGCAGCTTTAGCCATGGTGGGTCAGTGCTGGGGCTCAGCAAACACTAACATTGCAGTCATTCAGTCCTTCAAATTCTCCTTTTTTGCATGTGCAATTACAAGTGAAACCTGTGGAAAAGTAGGTAAGGGAAATGTTGTCCCTGAAGCTATCAAGGTGTTTCAGGTGTTTTGGGGTTTACTGGGTAGTTACAGCTGCAGTACTCTCAAATATTTGGTAATCAAAGCACATAAAGAGTATATTCCCTTTTTAGCTGTTTCTTTACATTTTTTGTAAAGCATTTTTTGGTGCTTTACATCAGCATACATGTACTGTGCTGAGTTTCAGCAACTGTGTATCAGAGGGAATCCTCTAGCTGATATTATGGTATTTACATTTGTTCCTAGAGTTACATTTGGATTTGTAAAATATTTAAATTATTATTTAAACAAAAGTTATCTGTGGAGGACTTGCACTGTATTTAAAATAATCCACATATATAAAATTGGAACAGCTGGTAAAACAAAGTTACATTTCTCTAGCCTGCATTTAACCTTTTGTATGGAAATGTGTGCCCTTATATTCCTGGTTCAGAGATAATAGTTGGGCCTATTAGTTTAAATTCATGGTGAGCAGATTCTGTATTGCAAGATTCACATGAAAGTGAGAACACAGTTGAAATCTATCATTGCTGTTTCTCTTCCTGAACCTTACACTGGTGTTTCTCTTCCTGAGAAGCTGTATATGAATATGCTGAATTAATAAAGGGCAGGTCAGAATAAAAATCACTTGATGAAAAAGAAAAATTACTGAAAAATTACTGTAAGAGCTGTTGGGTTGAGACCAAAACAGCTGTTTCAAGTTCAGTGCAAGTTTTTATGGTAAATATAGATAAGCCTCATAAACTGCTTGCAGTGAGTAACTTTAGAGCTCTTGCTTATTCCTCTAACATACTTGGAACATTAGCTAAACCTCATTTTAGGGAATATGGGACAAGCTACATTTCTGCAGTTGCTCTTTGAATTAATACTCAAAAGTCTGTCACTGCAGTTAACTTCTTGATAAAAAGAACTTCAATGTTTACATGCAGGGAACAGAGCAGACTGGGCACAGTATGACAATTTATGCTTAGTTATTTTTTTCTTAGACTATGTCTTTCATTCCACTTCCATTTAGAAGTGTAATGGGATAATATGTGAAGGTGAAAAAAAGAGAGGAAAAGAATAGGTCTTTAAAGCTCCAATACTGATTGTGAGAAAATGTGAATTAATTTCTGATGGAGGCAGCTTTTTATGGAAGTTGAAACTGTATGAATAAATAGTTGCAAAACTCTTATTTAGAGAATGTTTCATTTTGTCTCATATCTTATAAAATCTGATGCACTTGCTATTTATATTTTGTGTTTTTTTAATAGGTCACAACCATGGATATTTCATCTAATAAAGACGAGGAAGAAAACTCGATGCATAATACAGTTGTCCTCTTCTCTAACAGTGACAAGTTCACTCTCCATCAGGTTGGGATAATAGTTACGATTTTTCATTCTGTTTCCCTACTGTTAATTAGAAAAAAGTGAATGAATGTCCTTGTTAGGAGTTAAATGATACAGCAAGCTAGTTGGATTTTACAGTTGCATGTTTTCAGACTGCAGTGTCTGGCACGTGTTGAGAGCCTGCTCTCGTGTGTCGTTGCAGGATATGTGTGTGGTTTGTGGCAGTTTTGGCCAAGGTGCTGAGGGCCGGTTGCTGGCCTGTTCCCAGTGTGGCCAGTGTTACCATCCATACTGTGTCAGTATTAAGGTGAGTGCTGTTGTTACACACAAAAACTACTTGATTGCACTGTTTTCATATTGTACTTTAACAGCACTATGTTGCCTTCGGTTTTGTGGTAATTAGGGGAGTCATTAACTTGTTAGATATTCATCAGCTAATGTGACCATTATTTGTATGCGACTTATGAAAGACTTTAATTAAATGTCATTTTATAGTATGCATAGCCTCAAGAGAAATTAACCTTTTTGTAATTTTGCAACCATAAATAGCGCTGATTATCCAGCAGTTGGTTAAAATAACAGTTTGAGATACAAGTTTTAAACCTAGATACAAGCAGAATTAAAAACAAAGAAAAAATTACACTGCATCTTCATTTACTTGGGGCATAAGGTTTAGTTGATTCAATTTGCCTGTTGGCTGTCAGAATTGACAGCAGTTGGAGTGGTTAATTAATACATTTTACATTCATTAGTCTAGGAGAGAATGTGTGAAAATTAAATTTGAATGCTGTGAAATGACCTAGCAAGCACAAAATAAGCTATTTACTGTAGTATATACACTGTACACTTTTCATTGGTTGTGATGTAAGTATATCTGTGTAAAAGTGAGATTTTTTTCAAACATGTCAAAAAACTTTATTTTGCACATACTTTACGAAATGCCATATGCGTATTTCATGCAATTATAATTTGACTTTTCGTTTATATACTACTCTTGCATTATATATTAATTGCACTAAGTTAGCTGTTCGCTTCAGATGACTAAAATTCCAACATTGTGATCACATCACGAGGATCAGGTTTGTGACCTCTTGAGGAAGCAGAATGTACACAAGTCTCTGGGACCTGACAAGATGCATCCCAGAGTCCTGAGGGAATTGGCTGATGCAGCTGCCACGACACTTTCCATGATACTTGAAAAGTCCTGGCAGTCAGGTGAAGTCCCAGGTGACTTAAAAAGGGAAACACTGCACCTGTTTTTAAAAAGATCAGAAAGGAGGGCAGTTTCTTTGTTTAATCTATTCCTGTTCATTGAAGCTTCAGAAAGTCTAATTGATAAAGAGCTCCTTAAGATGTGGGTGTTGTGCCCAGAAGAGCATCCTGAGCTCCACACACCAGACCTTAATTTATACATTAATCACACTTCACTGAGCCATTTTCAACTAATTCTCACCTTGCATTTTTCAGATTACTAAAGTGGTACTTAGCAAAGGTTGGAGGTGCCTGGAGTGCACAGTGTGTGAAGCCTGTGGGAAAGCCACAGATCCAGGGAGACTCCTCCTGTGCGACGACTGCGACATCAGCTACCACACCTACTGCCTGGACCCACCCCTGCAGACTGTGCCAAAGGGAGGCTGGAAGTGCAAATGGTGTGTTTGGGCCTGGGGTCAGAGGTGCTGACTGCTGGCCTCTTGTGCTTCTCTCTGTCACTTGGTATTTGTAGTGTCCGTTGAATTGTAACAAGGTTTTAATTGTGTCTAAGTCAGGTGTGTCAAACAAAGCCAACAAAATGCTTTTGAGTTGTTTTATTCAATTATCAGTATATAAGGGAAATGCTTACCTCCTCTTAAAACTGCTTCTTCATACCAAAAAACACATAAGCAGAGATAGACAAAATTTCTCTTTTGAAACTCATAGAAAAAAAAAATGTCCAATTTACATTCATTGTAATCATTCCAGTGTTCAGTTGGAAAAATGAACGGGTGTTTCACCTTTGTGTTCTCAACATAAAACTCTGTCAAAACCATTTGTTTTACTTGGATGAAACACAAACAGACCAGACCTCTCACATGGTTAAGTCTCCAGATCTCAAAGTGAATGGCAACTGGAAGCAGGAACTCCTTTGACCTATTGAGCTGTTACAAGAACCCATCTGCCTACTTTTGCAGTTTCAAGGGAATTATTAATTAAGAACTTTCTTTAAAAAGTACAAAAAATGTTGTTAAACATTTGTGGTTAAACATGTTGTTAAGTTAAAACTTAATTACCTCATTCTAAGTGGAAGAGATTTAAAGCCACAAAATCTTCTTCCTGTGAACTGACAGTAATGGATTTTTTTGTCTGTTTTGTAGGTGTGTTTGGTGCAGACACTGTGGAGCAACTTCTCCAGGTTTAAGATGTGAATGGCAAAATAATTACACACAGTGTGCTCCCTGTGCAAGTTTGTCTACCTGCCCAATCTGCTACCGCACATACAGGGATGAGGAGCTCATAATTCAGTGTAGACAGTGTGATCGGTAAGGATTTCTAATATTTCACATGTTTTTCCTGTTCAAGTCTTATTTTAATTTTTCCCCCCTAATGTAAAAGCATAGAGGTGAAGGAAATGGTCATGTGGTAAAGAACACTGGATTACTGAGTCTCAGAAGTCTAGTAGTTCATTCCTGGTTGTACCACAGATTTAACTGTCTGACTCTGGGCAAATTACTTAATGACTCTGTGCTTCTTCCCCCCCAGCCCTGTAAAAATAAAACTGATTTACCTCACAAGACTGTTGTTGTGAGGCTGAATCTAGATTGTTGTATAAAGTAATTAAAATCATTGCAATATAGGGAGAAAATTACCAAACAAGAACATACTTGGGAGATTGTTTTATAGAGAGTTCCTTCCTGTGGAGGGAAATAGTTGATCTGCTGCTCCATATACAGGATGTAGCACACACCACGTAGGGGATGCTGTATATGGAAAACCTGATTCTGTGGTTTCTCCCTAAAACAATTCAAACTGAACAACTATTCCCCGTTTACTTGGACCATAGACTGATGCTTGGGTCTCCTAAAACACCACCTATTTCCTTTAAATTGTATTTTTTCCCCCACTTAATTTCTAGATGGATGCATGCAATCTGTCAGAACTTAAACACAGAGGAGGAAGTGGAAAACATAGCTGATATGGGTTTTGACTGTACCATTTGTAGGCCATACATTCCACCAACGAACGGTAAGAAGACGATCGAAACCAATGGCAGGATTGCACACTGCAATAAATAGGTTTGGGAATGTGTTCTGTGCTCTGCTGGAGGTTTGGCTCGTGGTAGAAGTAAGATTTTTTTTGTGTGTATGTTTGTTTTAAGGGCTCCTGTGGAACTGTCTTAGGCTCTTTTGCACCCTCAAGTGATTTCGGCCTGAGGAAAACTCTTGGGAATTCTAGGTAGAGGTATTGAAAGATAGGGATAAACTGCTAAGAGCATTTGGTAGTGAAGGGGTCAAAGGCATCTCACTTTGTCAAGTGGAAGCAAGAATGCCCAGTTCTCTAAAGTTACATCTACAGAAGAATCAGAAGATTATTTCTAAGTAGAAAAAGTTTGTGTATTTTGATGCTTTGAGGCTGAGGAAGCAGTAGCTGTAACAACAGTCTGTGTAAGCATTTTTCCCATCCTCCTTCATGTTTTCCTAATGCCTTTTACTCAGCTCTCCCAGTATTCAAGACCAGTGCTTCCCTCCCCAGCTGCAGTCTTGAAAAGAATTGGCCATACTTCTTTGTTTGGGAGTTATCACTTCCTTATTAATTAAAATGTGCAATTCCTTCTGATGAACTCTGCACTTCTCTGGACATAGATACTGACAGCCTTGTTGGTCTCTAGTACAGTTCTGAGCAGTGGCACTTTAAGCACATTTACAGCATCTGGTTCCATGGGATGGTGCTGGTTGATGTTCCTGTGAGTGGCCTGTCAGCAGTTAGGTTGGCCTGTGACATGATTTATAGTCTTTTATTTTAGTCTTGCTGCAAGGATGATAGCCCAGGTCTGTTTTCCCTGCATGTCAGCTCAGGGAAGTTGCTGTTTCAGTTGGCTCCTTTAACATTGACACCTATTCCCATTTTTAACATAAGCACATGAAAGTGTTCATATTAGCCCTTCACTGAGGTATTACAAGAGAACAGAACTAAGCAAACATTTTAAGAAAAATTAATATCCAACAAGAAGTTGCCGTAAGATTGGTTTTCCTGATCAAGATGGAAGATGTTGTGAGGCTTGAGAGGTCTGCCAAGAAAAGTTCAATAGAGCATCTAATGTCCCTTAACACTGTGATGTCCTCATCACAGCAGTAATTGTAACTTACTGACCTGACCTTGGAGGTTTATATACTCCCTGCTGGAAGACTTCCAAGGAACCTATTTTTATCACTGATAGAAAAATGACTAATGCTTCTGTATTTCTGCAAGTCACTTCATTGTAAAGATCTGCTTCCAAAAATTCAAAAGGAAAGAGGTTTTTTAAGTGGAAAAAGCAAGAAACTTGCAGATACAACACAGACTTTTGTGTATTTTTATAATAAGCTTTGAGTACTTAAAGCAAAAAGATCCAAGTAAGAAATACTTCTTCCTTTTTCTTTGGAGCTGGCAGAGCTACCTTGTAGAGATAATTAAAACTCATGATATGTCAGATGGAACAGCTTCACAAGAGGTGTTTTCACTTTCAGGCAGAAGCTGGCCCCTGAGTTAGTCATTCCTGCACATCTCTGTGTAGTTGTGTTGCATAGGTTTGAATTCCAAGGAATAGGAGCCAGTCCCTTGGGAGTTTCCAAGTTTTCTTTGCAGGTTTTTTTCACCTTTTTTTTTTTTTTGTAAGACAAGTTTTTCAGCTTATTCTTTCCTGTTTGACTCAGTATTAAAACCTCTCTAACACTTGTACATTTGCACAGTTGCATGTCTGAATATGTCCGTTGATGCATGTTGATAGAAATACCTGCATGTACTTTTATATGAAATGTTTCAGTCTTTCACGAATTCTTCTAAAACTTCTGTGGAAACTTTCTATAATTTTTTTTCAAAGTGAGAAGAATTAGTGTTTGTTAAATTAGGGAAAGAAATGTTAGCAGTAGAAAGCATTTAAAAATGTGTCATATTGTGGGATTCTGACAGGGATGGTTCTTGCCCTTTCCATTTCAAGTTTCATAGATGTGTTGCAAGTATTATTACAGGGTTTGTAACCACTTTCTTTCTAGAAGAAACAAGAGCCCCTCAACCTAATAAAGAAACAAAACATTACAGGTGTACCCTTGGTGAAGAGTAAATGGTTCTTGTGTGTAGGTATTGAGAAGGAACTTTCTTTTCTCTTTCTTCAGAAAGTGGAAACTTTTTAAAATTTGTAAGAGCTCTTCTCTGTCTCATCATACCTGATATTCTTAAAAAGTAATCTTTTTCAGGAAACAGAAATAAAAGATAGTGGTTTTCTTCTTGAACATACATAAATACCAAAAACGAGAATGGTGTAAAATTTGCTCCAGTGTAGTCGACCTTCATTACTGGGTTATTGTGAAATAATCATCACTGATCACTATTTTAACAGGTTCCTTTTAGTACTGTCTCAAGTTATAACAAATGTCCCCCAGCATATTACTATGTCCTGTAGAGAAATTTATAAATTCTCATGACTAGATGCTAGGCAGGTGCATTAGGTAGCAGCAGCTTTTCCCTGTGCTGTAATTCCTGCACGTTCAGGAGTTGGGTGTTTGTCTTTCACCCACATCAGCTCCTGGACAAGACTTCTTGATCATCTACTCAGCAGTTCTGCCTTTGTGTCATTTGCCCTTGCATGTCATATGCCCCATCTGCAAATTTCATCCCTCCTCACTTACTCCCATCCTGTCTCCATCCTGACTCCAGCTTCCTCCTCCCTGGCTGCTGTTTTTGTTCCTCTGCAGGATGCAGAGCTCTGCCTGGTTTTTTGTAACCAGTTACAACTGATCTGCTTGCAGTTTCTGAAGCTACCTGTGTGCAGTTGTTCCTCCTGGGGCTCAAGTAAACATGCTCATGGAGGCAGTGAGGATTTGGTGTCACTTACCCCTCACCTGATACTGCCAGTGAGACACATTGTGGCTGGCAGTCTCTGTTGTATCATTTTCATTAAACCGATGTAAATTTTTCTTCGTTCTGAAATTTAATTCTATGTACTTTACAAGATTCAAACCCAACATAATAATATGTGTTAAAAAATGAACTTCTGAATTTTTTTATTATTTGGCACATTTACTATGTCAGCTCTAATGTTCTTGTGTTACTGCATTTACCAAAAAAATCCCTGTGTCATTGACACAATTATGCAGGCACCCAATAAAAGAGTGCTCTGCTAGTGCTGTATTTCTACATCAGCCATTCCACTCTATCCCATATACTGGTTTCGTTTTTTCATAGAATTGTTCTTTTCTATAACAGCCTTAAAAATAAACTCTGCTTTCTTGTCTCATTATAATATTCTGTGCAATTATTTGCTTTCAGCCGAGGCTACTAAAAGCTGTACAATATTCAGCACATTTAAACCCTTTTGCAGATAAGTTAAGCAATTTTGGTTAAACTTCAGCTGAATGCCTCAGAAAGCACTATTTTTTTCCATTAATTTTTTTTTTCCTTTGGATAGACCTTCTCTATTAGTACTGTGCTTCTCTGCTACCCATTTTATTGATTGTAATCCTTAATCTGCACTCTAATTAGCTCCTTTCCTGGAAGTCTGTTTGATACTGTCTTCAAACACTGTTAGTTTGTGCAGTTTTTGTGAGTGGGTCTCTGAAGGCCTCACCTCTGTCACTGTCAGCTTGTTTATTTGAGCCTTTCAACTCCATTCAGTCTCCAGAGCTAAAGTTGTTCAGTCTGACCTGGACAAGAAGATACCTCTCTTGTTTGACTTTTAAATTAAGGATTTCAAATTTCTGTTCACAACTGTCTTTCTGATTTTCTTGTTTACCTTAGATCCAATTCAATAATTGCTACTTCAGTCTTAAAACCATCTTGCAAATTATAAGAAATTAAATGAACAGATGATGTCTTATTCTCCACTTTGAATAGTTCTTACAATCTGCCTATATTCTGTTTTTTCAATTCAGTGTTTTGAGTATGTTCCTTTCTGCAGCTTGTCCTCAGTTTTTTGTTTCTTTCTGGTTTTATGTCTCTTTCAAAATGTCATTTTCAATTTATTTTCTTCTTGTCTTTCTCTCCACTGTTGAGTTCAGTTTTTCAGTAGCGCTCATAGGCTCCATTTACTAATTCCATGAAATACTGGTTTTCTGTAGGTTGTACCCTGTGCATTAGTTGCACATTACATAAAAATTTCAAAGCACTGTAGTTTTTGAAGACAGACTTGCAATTTCCTTAAATTTGTTTATATGCTAGAAAGCATCCTGTATGTTTCATACTCATTGTAAGTGTTACTTGGAAGCTTTTGTTCTTTTCCCCATCTTGTCTTGACTCCCATGATGTCTTGTGAGGTGGGAGCAGCAGCACACCTGCCAGAACCCCCCACAGGTTCTCTGCCTCAGGGGTCTCAGCTGGTGTGACAGGCACAAAGGAAATACTCCAGGTGTTATCTTGAGTCTTTTAATTTAGCATGAATAAAGTTTGTAGGCCAAAAAAAAAAAAAAAAAGGAAAAAAAGTGTGGATAAACTTGCTTCTGTGGTAATTCTAACTGTGCCTAACAGGTTTTCTGATTCTAGTTTGGTGTTTGCGAGATAGGAGCTCCTAATTTTCACTTTACTGCTCTGTCTGTATAATCTCTGTGAAGTCACTACTAATATTAAAAGTTTAGTCTACACACCATAGGTGAGTGGAGCATGATTGCAGTTATGTAGTTCAAGCAAAAGGGAAGAGCATTTCTACCCACTAGTAAAGTAGCTTTGTGTTGCAGGACATTTTGATTATTGTTTTTTCAGTCCCACTGTTCCACTGCTGCCCTGTAGTGTAGCACACAAGGTGCAGTTTCTAAGTTGAGTTTCTGCTGTTCCATTTATCAGTACTCTTATCTGGATTAAGAATTGCTCTATCTAACTTCAGCAGGTCCTGTGTTATCTCTTCTCAATACCTCAGCCTTCTCCAAGTGCTGTGTAAGAGGCCTGACAGCACAGCCACAGTGAGAGCCTTGTGTGCAAAGCTCTTGGAGTGTGCTGGCCCCTCCTGGGGGAAATACTGATCAATACCCACTTCAGAAAACCCTCACAGTTTTAATGATTAGGGCAGGAAAACCTGAAAATCATGACTAGTGAAGGGGTTGCTTTCCAACCCAGAAGAGCCAGTATATTCATTTGCCCTTGGCCCAGTAGAAGGAAATAATTTCCCATTGAGTTCAGTGCTATTCCAATGCCATTCTTGGCTTTAGGAAATTGGAGAACACCAGTTGGTATCAGACTTCTTTTGTAGTCACAACTGTGACACTGGAAAGCACTTTATTTTAAAGGTGCAAGTAAATAATTGCCAACAGTATAAATTAGGGAGATTAATGGAACTGCTTGGAGGAAAATTGATAGTTTCAATTTAAATTAAGTCACCATTTTTAAAAGTTGAAATTATTTTCCTTATATTTTTCAGTGCCTTCTTTGGACTGTTGTGATTCATCAGTTGGAGCTCAGATTATTTCAAAATCAAAAGAACTAGGTAAAGAATGGAAATGCTTAATATCTGATCATTTAGAATATTTTAAGGGTGTATTTTTATATGAGACAAAAATTCCTTTTCCTGTGGTTTTGTAACACACAGCATTAACTATCCTTCAGTTACCACAGCATGCTTTCCATTTTTTCCCTCATTCTCTCTTCTTTCTTCTCTCTTGCCTGCCATACCTGCACTATAATAATTCCTTTAAATTATGCTTTGATCCTACAGTCTTAGTTGCTTGCCTTAATATCAGTGGTGATAACACTTTGTGGCTGAGTCAGGCATGTACACAAATGTTTACAGGCTTGAGCTATTAGGAGGATGCAATTTTTCTGTGTTTGTCTGGTTTATGCTAGGAATTTATAATCCTGACAAGCCTACTCACAAGTCAGTCTTTACAGTGATAGCACCCAGCAGCTTCCATCATGTTAGGACAGCTTCCCTCACATCAGAGTTTTTTTTTTATTTGACACCTGAGAGAAACTTCTCCCCTCAAATATTCAATCTGAAAAAAAGTGTGAGATTATTTTTGAAACACATATACCTTTCAAGTTTGGTGTAAGAAGGCAGTCAAGTAGGAAGAATTTGTTCAGAACCAGCTGTATTGTCAGATGTTACATGAGAAAAGTTTTTGATTAAATGGAACAAATGTTATTGTATTTGTATGTTTTCAAAAGGTGTGTTATCAAATTGTGATTTAATTGGCTCCAGAGAGCTGAAGCATCATTGCAGCCTCTTCATTATTTGGCAATTCCCTGAAAGTTCCCAGGCTTCCACTTGCAGGACCCTAGCACAGGTGACAGGGCCTTTCTTCATGGTGAATTAAGGAATATTAGAGTTTATCAGTGGACTCAGTTGTCACTTAACAGCTTGAGGAGGAAGCAGTCTTGCAGGTCTTGGGAGACTTGGGTTCTGCCCACAATTTCCTGTTTGATCTTGAGCAGCTCACTTGATACAACTTGGATTTTTTTGTCTGCCTATTAAATAGAGCTGATAACTTCTCTGAGTTACCAGGAGTTCTTGGAGGTTAAAGGTTGTTAATGAGATGAAGGTCAAGTGCTGAGGGCTGGATGGGGGCCTTGGCTGACAATCAACAGGGACACAAAGTATGACTTGCACAGTTTCCTGTGGGTGCCAGTAATACAGAAATGCCCTGCAAGGCACCAATTTCCATAATCAAATTGTTCTTTCTAATGAGTCCTTGATATAAGTTGTTTCATAGCAATGTAATGGATTATTGCTGGATTTGACATCAGACTCTAAATCATAAAGCTGTAATTGTAATATGTAAGACAGTGTCAGATATCTCTGGTTTATTTATTCCAATTTCTTCACTCACGGGTCAGCTCCATACTTGTGGATTATTAACTCTTCTAAGTGCTATTCATAAAAAATCAAAGACTTGTAAATTAAAAGAGTTTTATATTGCTGTTATGATTCATTCAACTTTTATAGACCCACCGAAGACATACACCCAGGATGGAGTCTGCTTGACAGAATCCGGCATGTCTCAGTTACAGAGCCTCACTGTTACAGTGCCGAGAAGAAAACGGACGAAACCAAAGCTTAAACTGAAGATTATAAATCAGAACAGTGTGGCTGTGCTTCAGACACCCCCAGATGCCCAGTCAGAACACTCAAGAGATGGGGAGATGGATGACAGTAGAGGTAGCAGTCTACTTTTGGCATGTCTTGTAGCTTGGAGTGTTGCAGTACCTGTGTGTATTGCAAATGTACCTGGGAGTTCTTATTACACTAATACTCCTGTGTTCTGTACAGAATGTTTTATGGAAATTTCTTGAACAGTAGTCATGGCTCATTGTTGTCCATTTCAGGAATTTTCCTTGTTGTTCTGTTTATGGGTCATCCATCCTATAGGAAATTCACCTTTCTAGGGCTGCCAGCACTGGAAATAGGAGATGATTTTTTTGTCTAATCTTTGGGTTATCTGTGGGAAACGTTGCCCACTCACAGAGTACAGGTGTACTCAAATTCAGTGCAAACTGTTTGAAAGTTTTGGCTCAGCAAAGCAACACCTGTATCACTGAGAGGCTGGTACTAAAATCAAGTGGGAAAGTGGAGTAGTTCTTTGTTCAGAATATTTCTCTTTTCTGAAAGAAGTAAGGTGAGAGTCAGTGATCTGGGCTGACACGTGCATGGTGCAGCACCATTGTCCTGGCCATGGTCTGCCTGTGCATGCTGAGAAGGGTGATGGCACAAGAGGTGTTAATCCATGGCCTGGGACAAGGCTCCTTCCAGTGGCAGGTGAGAAAGTCATTGCATTGGTCATGTAGGTGTCTCTGGAGAGGAACTGTGGCACACAGGTGCCCCACCTCCCCACAATTCTGTAATGCAACACTGCCTTGTTAATCAGATTAAATGTCATAAGAAGCTGGGTAGTTCAGCCATCAGTGAAGTTTCAGTGTTAACTTGTTAATAGAAGTATGGGTCTGTTGTTTGATGTGCACATTCTTATCCTTTGTTGTTGACTAGAGCTATTCTTTACTAAAAATAGCGTCCTTTTATTTCTTTTTAACCTTTTAAACAGTTTGTTTTTCTTCATGTCTTTCAGTAATCACAGGGTTTGGTACATCATCCTAGCATTATATGGGCTCTGAAATTTCATCTCACATTTTCATATTCTCCATCACCTGGGTTTTTGAAAGCAAAAAATGCTTTTGAATTTGGAGGCAGCTAGTCATTTCCCTTGTTCTCCTTCACTGGTTAATAATATTTACTTTTAAAAATGTGTGCCTGTTTTCTGTATGGCTTTTTCTGACTTCTTTGTCTGCTTGTTGGCTTCTATAAGTGGTAGGTCTTTTCAAGTAGATAACAGGATATATAGATGTGATATCAGGGTATGAAAGGGAGAGCCAGAGCATCCACAACTTCAGTTTTAGTTCTGATCACCTTTTGTTGCCTTTTTTGAAGAAAAAGCACAGTACATAGGAGATGGGCTGGATTTCCTTGAAGCTCTGGGTGTATAGGGCTCTATTCTGGAGAGTGGATCAGTATCTGTCTCCAAATATCTGTAATTTTTGTATGATCAGCAGCATGAATAAAACTGTGCCATGGCTTTGACTGGAGTAACACAGTGTAGAAATTCCAGGGGAAAAGGAAAAAACTTTTGACTCTTGATGTTCCAGGTGGAAAAAAGAAGCTTTATCTGAGAAAATTGAGCTCATGGAATTTCGTTACCATCTCATCTGTAGGCTTGCATTAGGTTCAGATTTCATTGGGTCTTCTACATTTTAGAATCCACTTGAAAGTTGAGCTTGCTTTAGGAGCTTCAGCTTGGTGGCCTTTGCCATCCCCTGGCTTTGTTGGTAGAACTCAGTGAGGTCTTTATCAGTGGGAAAGTCTGGGCCATGACCTAGCCTGTGGAAGAGTGAGGGTTGCAGTTCCTCTACAGCAAAAGTGATGTGAAAGAATCCAGCTCTGTTACAACAATATTACTCTTACAACTGCATGGGGTTTTACTCCATCTAGAATTATGCACCTATATCCAAAGCAGAACATGAGAATTCCAGTATCTTTTCAGGGGTGAGAACATATTTATTGTTCAGAAGGCTTATGATAAAATGAAGATGCGAGGTCCTTTTGGGGATATCAAGAAGAATTAGTTCCATCTCTCTTCAACACCAAAGGCTTTTTAGTGTCAACATACTTTACATCTGTTTCTACCCTGCTTTCCCACAGAATATAAACTTTAACTTTGAATTATAGTCTTCATGTTCAAGGCTGAGTAATTCCTTTGGGCTGAATTTTGTATTATATAAATCAAATTCCTCTTCACAGATCAGTCTGCTTTCAGTCAGTCACACAGCTTCGAGTCATGAACCCCTACACTAGAAGTCATTACACTTTACTTTCTAAGTGCAGGCTTCAGTTTTTAAGTGTCTTCTCAGTTAAAAAAAACCCTGACAAAGAAAACTGAGGACAGTGAAGAAAAGGAAGTTTATCTTGGTAAATTGGATCCATATTCCTCGATGGAATAGCTAGAGATTGCTCAGACACTTAGCACAAGTTTCCAAAGGAGGTACCAAAAGCTTTTTCTGATTCATATATACTAATTACAGTATTTATTTGCTGGTTTTGTCTAAACATCATCTCATAGGAAATGTGTGTATAGATAGGATGGGTTTCCCAAAAATGTCCAGGGATTATGAGTATCTGTTACCCTTTTGAAAAATCTGTCATTCTCATCCAGTTTCTCATAGAACAGTCAGATGTGGACATTTTGGAAAAAATAATTTTCTTTGGCTTTTCCAGTTAAAGTTACCATTGCCTCTTTTCTGCAGAAGGTGACCTTATGGATTGTGATGGAAAATCAGATTCCAGCCCAGAACGGGAAGCTGTGGATGATGATACCAAAGTGGCTGAAGGAGCTGATGGGATTAAAAAAAGGAAGCGAAAACCATACAGACCTGGTAGGATAAAGTAACTTAGATCATTGTGTGTCCATTGTTCATTTTTTTATGTATAGTTAAAAAAAAAATTAGAAAACACTTTGAAATTCTGAAGTATTCTGTTGCTTACAGCTGACTGTAGATTTTTCCCCCCATTCTGTTTAAAGCTGCCTTTTTCCTTCTTTGCCAAAACACATTTCCAAAGGTTGCTGGTCAGCAGTGCACTTGTTCTTAGTGTGCTTGTCAGTTACTTGTAGTAGCTCAGATCTGTGCCTTATTGATTTTTAACTTGATAGGAAATTGTGCTGTAGTTGTTAAAGGAGAGTTTTTGTGTGTGTATATGTGTGTGGAAATACCCGAATTTCAGACAAGTTACTGCAGTTATTGTATGTGTTTTCTGAAATATTTTAAAAGAGTAGTTTACCAAGTATTTGCAGATTACTTCTGACAGGTGAATTTTAATGAATTCAGTTACTGGATGAATTAATTTATTTTAACTTCTTTGTGCAGTTGACTCTTAATTATCTTGAGTTTATGAACTGTATGTCTTTGGTGCACAAACAGTTGAGCTGTATCCATGTAGAATGCATCCATTAGTTATCCATTAGTTTCTGCAGCCAACAAATCCCCTGGAAAATGAAACAGATCTGTGTCTGATACATTTAGATACATAAACACCAACTGCAAAGGATCAGGAACTCTGCAGTCAGTGTCTAGTGAAGGATTCAGGAGTTTCAGGCCAGTATGATGTTGATTAATTATATTTTTATTTGGGATATGTCCTTCTCTAGTAGCTTCATTTGGAGTGGTGGGCTCTCTAGAGCTATTTGCAGAGGATTTTTTGTGGTCCTTTGAGGTTCTTTAATAGGTTTCATTTTGTAGATTGACAGCTAATTCCAGCAACTCATCAGTTTGCCCCAAGGGAGGGGAAAACCAGCATCTGAAAGTTGCCAGGTTTGGTGATTTGAACTTTTGTGGATGTTCTACAGTCCTGAAATTCTGATCATTTTTCATTACATGTGTACCCACTGAGACATAAAAATTCAGAAATGTCTCGTAAAATTCAAAATGAAAACCCCTCAAGTATCTCAGATTGATTCCTAGAAATCTAGATGCAGCAGTCTCCTCGACCTGCAGAGTAATCTTGCATCTTATTTGTGTTATGAAACACAATTTTTATTCAATACATTGAATTTTTGCTTCCTTGTTCAGGTATTGGTGGATTTATGGTGCGTCAGAGAAGTCGTACGGGGCAGGGGAAGACAAAAAGATCTCTCTCCAGAAAAGATTCTTCTGGATCTGTTTCTGAACAGTTGCCTGG
Source organism: Chloebia gouldiae (assembly GCA_003676055.1). Taxonomy (NCBI): domain Eukaryota; kingdom Metazoa; phylum Chordata; class Aves; order Passeriformes; family Passeridae; genus Chloebia; species Chloebia gouldiae. The sequence goes on along the minus strand of QUSF01000003.1, from coordinate 4,912,637 downwards.
CAGAGATGAAGGTAAGTGCAGGAATTTGGTATTAAATGTTTGTTCATGCCTAATGCAGTAAAAGCAATACAGCTCATTAACATGTATGTTTGTCATGATGGCTTTATTAATTCAACTGAAAATACCCATTACTGCATTGCTATAATTTCAACAGAGCCTGAGATGTACAAAGAAACTGAAACAATGAATTGCAGGCTGTTGTAGGAGATAAATGGTGAGAATTATGATGATGATGATGTTAGATTTAGAGCAATCCTCTTTCTGATACACCTTCTCCAGATGTAGCCCTGGTCCACGGGTGTCTTCTGGACCATCAATTTTAATACTCAGCAGTCTTTTATATTCCATGAGTATGTCTAATAAATTTTTATAAGTCCTTTTATGCTCTGGAAAATCCTTTATTAAAGAATTTAGTCTTATGTTATTGTTGCACAAAGAAATAATTCCTTTTTATTTTAAGCCACATATTAGATATCTGAGAGTTTCATAAGCTGTCCTTATGTTTAATGTTATGAAAGATTATTTTTTAAAAATCATTGATTCTAGAAATATTTTCTAGATGTATATCTTATTTCCCCATAAGTGTTTCCTTTTCAGGGCTGAGGAATCCTTGACTTTGTTGGGTGCCTTTTCCCATGGCAGAGCCATTTTCATGCCTCTGACACTGCAATTCTCAGTAGATTGGGCACCTAACAAGAAGTCAGATTTTATTCATGGGCCTTTTCCTCTTCCTTTCTGTGTGTGATTAGGCTAAATTATTCCATCCATCTGGAGTTGCTCACACTAATCTAGAGGATGTTGAGGTATCAGTCAGGGGAGATGTGGAATATATTTAGTTCAGAGCCTGTTCCCTGGAAAGTCAGTAGAAGGAGGCAGCTGCATCTAAAGGATGGCTGATACCATCCCAGTTAAAGACCCTGGCCTGTGATTTCTCCTGTCACTCTCTCCTTTCAGCTTAGCTGTTGTTTTTTTATCTTTTGTAGAGCCATATCAGTCTCTTGCTGTAGATTTGTACATGGTGGAGACTGGATTTTTGCTACAACATTGAGGCAGTATTATTAAAATCTAACATTCAAGTGTTGTCTGTGCTTACATTTGTAGAACTACTTCATAAAGCCAATAAACATTTCTTTTATCAGTGCAGCCAGATATTCTGATTAAGTTCCCAGTCTTGGTATAATGTTTGCTTTCTCTTCAATATTAGTGTTACAGCTGTGTTTCTGCTTTATAAATAATATTTCAGTGTAGCATATTGCCTTATTTCAGGTTGTGCTGAAAATTTTCCTCTTAGATCTTTTAGTTTGCATGGGGGTCTGCTCCCTTAAGTAAAACTTCTTTTAAAAATTAGCTAAAAAGCTAATTCCCCATTCTGGGTAACACTACAATGCATATTGTTAAAAAGGAGTATTCTTAAACAAGAATTCATCATTTGGAAGTTGGAGCTTCTTTTTGTCTGCTCAGGCACAATTGCTCATTGAGAAAAATAAAAATCATAGCTTGCCAAGGGCCTGCTTCTCAGTGGCCAGTACTCATCAGCTTTATCAGGATTTTTTGCACCCTTGTCATATCCACTCCTTTTCTCTGTAAAACCTCCCTCTCAGACAGTGCAGAGGTCACAGGGTTGGTGAACCTCATTCCACTCATGGTCCTCTGGATATCCTACAGGAGGAGATCACTGCAGTACAAAGCAGAGCTGATTTTATTACCATGATATTACAGTTTTAAATAACTTGCCAGAGTCCTTAACTTCATGTAATTTGCTTTGGCAAGACAGAAGTAGCAGAACTTGAGAAGTTCTGCATTACCTGCAGTGTTTTTCTTGCTCTGTTGTAATAAAATACTGAATGATTGATGAGCACTGTGTGCTTTTGTGTTTATTAGAAAAAGCAGTGCCACTTTGAAATATGACAGCTGAATAAATGTGCAATTTTTCTTGAAGGGCTTCTTTATAGATTTCTTATTCTAGGCTGTTCATTATTTATATGATAGTTCTTTCTCAGATTTAAAAAAAAAAGTTTTTTACTTCTAATTTGAGAAAAAATAGTGTATGAAATGAAAGGTGGTTAGTGTGTAACTCAGCATTGATGACACTGGAAGTATTTCTTCAGTGGAATTGCCTTTTCAAATATCTGGTTGAACTGCACCTATACTTTCTGTCAAATTAGGGAATTCTGAGGTTGCCTGGGGATGCAGAAGTTAGAGGTCTGTGTGCACCTGGAGGTACAACAGTGATGTGGCTGGTGTCACATCTGGCATTTCCTGCTGCCAGAGCCTGGGAAGTCAGGGCAGTTCAGAGCTGGACAAAAGCCACCTTTGGAATGCAGCTGGAGGGATGTACAGTAACCCATGCAACCAGAGGTGGCCAGGTGTGCTGCTGCTGTACCTTTAGAGCAAAATAGAGTTTTTTATTTACTTGTGCCCTGATGTTCCTTTGTAGGTTGGACAGAACAGCTGCCAGACACTCCAGTTGAGGAGTCTACCCCAGCTTCTGAAAGTACTGAGAAAATCAAAAAGCGTTACAGGAAAAAGAAAAATAAACTCGAAGAAACCTTTCCTGCCTACTTGCAGGTAAAGCTGGTGGTCTGCTCCTCGTGTTGTAAATCTGTTTAAAAGCCTACTCTTCATGTGTTAAACCAATAATGTTGCTTTTCTGATTCCAAAATGATGATTTAAATGAAATGGGTTTTCTGTAAAGGATGTTCATGAGCTTTTACAGGACTGTACGTTATGTTAAATCTTCAGGATTCTGAAGAATCCTTCTCGATGTATTTGGATCTCTCCTTGTTCTGAGATGAGATGGGGTGGAAAAACCATTTTCTGCTCTCCGAACTGACACATGATGTTTCCACATTCAGGCCTGTAGGATGTCTTAACCTGATCAGGCTACTTCCTCAGCTTCTCATTTTGCTTTTGAGGATTATAGAATATGACTTGATAAGGGAAACTTGTTTCCTACAGTTTTATGGATTTATATGCCCTGCATCTCTCTACCACAACTCTCTTCCTTCCCATTGATTTCATGGTGTCCCTAGCAGGTAAGAGGCAGCAGTTGTGGATAATAACCAGGATATTAATGGTGATCCATTAATGAGGTTAAACTGGCTGGTTTATATATAAGTGTATCTCACTTGCTTGGCTTGTTGTTCTTCTCAGCGACCTTCTTCCTGGTGAAGGGAACTTTCCAAAGCTGCAACTTCATTGTCTTGTAGATGTTCACCAAACTTCATGGCATGAACCATATTGGGATTGAAAGCAAAAAATTAACAGAGAGTCAGAACATTTTATCTTTAAAAATAGTATTTCATTAAGTGGGGAACTGACTTGGAAAGAAAATACTTAATGTTTCCTTTGGACTAATAAGGATAAATATTTTTAATGCATGTTTTACTTCTTTAAAACATAGAATATTTTTTAGATTCTTTGTTGGTATTGCAATAATTGCTACTGAAAAATCTATATTTAGATTTATTTTTAGAACTGTATCCTAAATCAAGATTTTAAAGACAACATGGAACAGAATGGTTGTTATATAATGAGTAAAGGTTGGCAAGTTACTGAGTATTCAGGCTTAGGTGAGTGATAGCTGTTATGTAATATTTTAAAAGCCACTTCTATAATGTAAGCGAAACATCTTCAGGTATTTTGTTATTGCAGTTAGCCACGAGCATGATTTTGTGAAATGCAGTGTATGGTGATTCTCAAAATGGAGCCAGGGTTCTACATCAAGTTGCCCAGTAATATGCCCCTTCTTCAGCTCTCCTTTTTTGTGCAAGGAGAAATACTTTAAATAATAAAACAATTGTGATAGATAATAACACTGCATTGGTACACTGTCTGTGCCACATATGTGTAAGAAGACTAAAGTTTTTCTGTGTAATTTTAAGGCATGAATTTAATGGTAAAACATTGGTAATGTAGCTTCCTCAGGTAAATTGTAGCCTGGAAGAGATAGTACTGGAATGTTTGTGAGACTTGAGACTTTGGTTTTTATATGCTTACTAATCCCTGGGTTTTAATTTTAACTTTGTCATTTACTCAAATTTTTGGGTCAATACAGTGCTCTTCCTACACTGTTAAATCATTTTGTCTTCTTTGCAGGAGGCTTTTTTTGGGAAGGATTTACTGGATACCAGTAGACAGAACAAGATGAGCCTGGATAATTTACCTGAAGAGTCACTTCCACTTTCATGTAAAACGAACTTGGCCACCAGTTTCCTGGATCCTTCATCTGACCCCCTTCTTAGCTCCACCTCCACTCCAGCTCAGGCAAAACTGGGACCTCAAGGTATACAAATCTGGACTTAGTGATAATTCAGTAGTTTGATTTTATTGTGGTGACTGGGGCTTTTACACACTCTTTCCCCCTTTCTTCCCACAGTTTATCTGATGTTTTTCAGCATTCTGTATATGAACTGTCCTTGTGAGGTTAACTAACACTGATATTTAGTGATATTCTTCTCAAGGGCTCCAGCTGTTTCAGAAAGAGCAGTGGATGACTCATCAATCTTAAAGCAAATCTGCAACATCTCGACTATAATATCCATGGCTACAAAATCCATGAAAAATTAGCTCCATGTAAGAAAAAGAATACAATCCATTATAGAAGAAAACATGAGATACTCTCATTAAAAAATATTTTTAATAGTTTAGTGAATACTAGTTGGATGAATATCATCTATATCAACTATTCTTTTCTTTACTGTTTTAGATTATTTTAGCTTGCTAGTCTCCTCGGAATTTTTGTTTCACCATGTCCTTTCAAAACATGAGTGCCCTTTGCAGGTACAGTTTGTAGCCCCTAGGCAATCTTTTGCTTCTGCTATTGCAAAACCTTACTGAAGGTTCTGCTGAGAGTTTTGCAAATAGCCAGAGGGTTGTAAAGTGCTGATGAAAGAGCAGCCTCACACAAAAGAGCAATTAAAAACTTACTGTCTCCTTCAAAGTATCTTTTCTCTGTCTTGTAGTATATGCTGTTAGCTAGAGGTGTCTTTATCTTTAGAAACTGCTACTATTTCTTTTGTATATTCATTAATTTATGGCTTGTGTTTCAGCTGATCCCCAAAGTTTTTCCATCTTTAAGTGTTTGCATGCACTATCACAGTTCCCACTGTCCAGAGATTCATATGAAGAAAGGTCAGCTATTTGTGATTGTTACTCAGTGAAAATCTGCTAAATGAAAAGCTAAAGGCTGTATTTTAATTAAACATTGATTCTTCTACAGTTGAAGTTGTGAGTAATAGAGAATGCAAAAAAGTAACTTGCCCTGAAGGTGAAGCTTCTGGAAATGAAGTGTTGCATGGTCTGTATTTTCTTAGTTCCAGCGCTACAAAAAGATAAGCTCACTAGGACTTCTTTTCTACCCTGGCTTTCTTTTGAAGCCAGAGAAATTAAACTTCAGAGGTCTTTGCTGGCCTATTGTCTGTGTTTGAAAAGACAGGTGTCTGCTAAGGAAGGCAGGAGCCTCCCCTGAAATGGAAAAAATATAGACCCCCTTCCTCCAAATTGTTATAAATTTGAAATTAAGGGAGACTCTCAGGCAAAAATCTGGGAGCAGGAATAACAGCTCTTTATTAGGGAGGAAAATAAAAAGATAAAATAAACAATGCAGTAAACTAAAACAACACTGACAGAGTCAGAATACAACCTGACACCCTGTTGGTCAGGGTGTTGGTAGCAGTCCATTGGAATTGTGGCTGCATCCTCCTGGAGGGTCAGGTGTGGTTCTTTGGAGCAGTGATCCTGTAGAAAAGGGTGCAGGCTTCCTCTGAAGAGGCAGTGGAAGAGGCAGCTGGGAAATCCAGTGCAGGAAAAGCCCTGCTGGTGTTCCAGAAACTCAAGATTATATCCAGGTAGGAATGCTTGGCTCCTCCCTCTGGGCAGAGCATCTCCCAGTGGGATGCTGTAACTTTTATCGGTCATGCAGTGACATTCAGTAGCCCATTATCAGCAGATGTTTCCCCTGAGAGAGGATTGGTTGTGGAAGAGATAAGGAAAACTGCCCACTTAACAGGAGACAACTGCCATACAGCTGGCAAGTGGAATACATCTTGCCTTTCAATCTGGGACACTATTCACCTGCAAGCTTGAAGTCACTAATGTGTTCATATCTTATGGTAGTAGAGGGTTTTAGAAATTCATGAAGTTGAAGTTAATTTAGTGGTCTATTTTTCCAAAATCTGAAAGTTCTTCATAAAAATGCAGAGTTATAAAACTTTGTAGTTTTGTCTTCTTTTTGTTCAGAAATAAATAATAAAGAGATGGCTATTAATAAATAAATCACTAGCAGTAGCTTTAGTGGATGACCTACTGTCTTTCCCATTTGACATGTGAGACACTCAAAGGACACTCAGAGTGCTTTCTGGCCACTGGAATGTTCTCAACTCAACTGTCTTTCTCAGTTCTCTTGCAGCTGTTCAGATTTCCAGCCAGAATTGTGTCCAGCTGTTGGGTGTAGTTGGGGCACCAGTGGGTGAAGTCATCTGCCAGTATTGATCAGTTCCAGTGCAGTTCTGAACTCTTTGCCTGTGACTTTCTGGGACACAGTTATTTCCATGATAGCATCCCCCTGTGTGAGAGATTCCCTGGCTAATTGCTGAGCTCCCTTCTGGCTGGAGCTGCAGATGAGAGCAGTGTCCCAGGGCACTGGGGTGTTTTCATCATTTCCATACAGGCCTGGCTGTGGAGCAGGAGCAACATGAACTGTTTGTTCCCTGCACTGGGGGGCTGCAGGACTGTGTTGCCACCAACTGTGATGTTTTCCTACACTGCCACTTCCCACAAGGATTGCTGACTCCTGTGAGAGTTTTTCCTTAATTGGACAGGTCTTTTCCACAAGGAAAATGTTATCCTCTTGGAAACTCTACTTGTATAATCCCAGGATTAAGGGTTAGACATGTTTGTTCATTTTCCAGAGAGCTCTTAAGCATTTAAAGAAGTGACCCTGCTCTGCTTTCCAGCAGGTACCCAGCAGTGCTGGGGAGGGCAGCGATGGGTTTGGGCTGCTCCTGAGCTGACGGTGCATTTCAGGGACGTGTTCTGGGATTTATTTGTCCTCACACCTTGGATAAGGGTAGCTGAACCTTTTGCTAGCCAGGATTGCAGTGGTGATGGGGACTGGCAGAACTGGACAGAAGAGGGGTTTGGGAGTCCTTTGTTTACTGTTAATTTCTAGAAACAGCGACTGAAGTGAGCTTTAGGCTCCTAGCCCTGATTTTTTTCTGTCAGAGAGGTTGCTGGTTTTATTTTCAGTTACAAAACTCACCTTCCCTATGTTTTTATAACGTGTGAGGTTGCTGGTTTTATTTTCAGTTAGAAAACTCACCTTTCCTACGTTTTTGTAACATGTGGCACTGTGCACTCTGTTCTCTATGGCACCAACCCTTAAATCACTTCCAAGTGCTGGAAGAGAGTGCAAAGGTTTTCTCACAGGTCTTGCTGTCTGTTCATGGGTGAACTTGAAGGTGTTGATTCAGATCTGTTTCATTCTGAGAATTGTCTGCCTCTCTCTTGAGTTTCCTGACCTGTGTGTCTCTGATAAAAAAGAAGCTGCTTGGTGAGGTGTGTACTGTGAAGGCTCTGGCACAGTGACCTTTCTTTTAGTTTGAAATAGCATAAATTCAGTGTATTTTTTTCTGGAAGTGCTGAAAAAGTCATCTGTTCAAGTGAGGTCTCCAGAGAATACTAAAGAAATTGTTCCTAGACAAAAGGAGAGGAGTTCTCTGAGTCTCTGCAACTGGTTCAGGTGCTGCTGGGACATCTTATAAATAGAAATGTTACTATGTGATTAAATGTCTTGGGATGGCTGCAGCCTTGGGAGAGGCTTTTTTATGATTTTAGAACTTCATAAATAAATAAATAGCTGCATTTGAGGGATCAGGCTCACAAGATAGCATTAGAACTGTACTCTCTTAGAGATCCAGCGTTACAAGCAAATTATTTTCCTTTCTTCTTTGTCTTGGCTTTCATCTCCATTCTGTAAAGAGTCAAATTAATGAGCAGTATTGAGCTATTTGTTTGGCAGCAGATGTCAACCAGCTATTGATTGTGATCTGAAGCAGCTGACTCAAGTGATTTTGTTGTTTCCAAGAAAATATTTAACACACATGGAATTAAAACAAGTTAAAAATAGAAGAAAAAAAGTAAAAACATGCTTTTTAGATTTGATGTCTTGTGTGAGTTTTATGGATTATAGACTCTATCCCTCTGCTCTCACCAGCACTCAAGTAATTTTACAGACTTAACAAACTCAATTTTGAAAGCAGGATGGTTTTTCCAGCTTATCTCCTCTGAAGGCTGCTGTGGAATCTATTTTCCTTCATAGTTCGAGACCCTCAAATTTGAAGCCTGAATTTATTCATGGCCAATTTGTAGCTACAGGTGATAAACTTTGTATCTTTAAATGTTAGATCTTTTCACCTGAGCTCCTCCCAGCTACTTACACAATATATTCATATTGACATTAGAAGCTGAATTGTTAAGGCTGTGGAGAAAAGCACCATAACATAAAATACTAGAGAAGAATTAAATGCTGCCAGTACAGTCCCAATGCTTCCTTCATAGGTTTTTTTTCCTGATACTTAGCTGCCTTCAAGCTGACTTGAGGAAAGTTAAAGAAGAGCTCAGATCAATCCATCAGCCAGCTGAAGTCATTACATCACCTTGTACGTGTTATAGTTACTTCCATAATTAGACCAAATTGCCAGAAGGAAAACAAGTATCTGGAAAAACCTAAACAAACTAAAAAACTCCAAAAAAAAAACAACCCACCAAACACCAGCAGCTAGGTTCTGTTGAGGGACTTGCATTTTGCAGTACTTTTTATCAGGTGCACAAATAACAATGCCTGCAAAGTGGTGTGGTTTCGAAGCACTTTCAGATAGTTTTGCTGGTATCAGTAGGAGCTGTATTTTGTTTGTACATTTAAATGGACTGGTCTGCACTGGCTTATTAATCTTCCTTGTTGAGTGTCAAATATAAAACCTGATTTAATTATGGTGGTTTCATCTTGTCTGTATTACAAAGAGTAAAAGTTTTTCTTCACTAGTAAAGTGAAGAAGAGCAGTTTTTGTTTTGACTTGGTAATGGAAGAAGGGAAAAGGGTTGTCTCTGAAAATCAGCAGAAGGCACTTGTTAAACTTAGCAGCTTGGAAAGTAACCTCATGATAGAAGTAAATCCTTGGCACCAGCCTCTGAATTAAGCTGTATATTTTCCCGGGGCAGTTGGATTGTAACAATGGTAAATACATCTGGTTTTGTCTGAAATGTGTGTGTTCTTTGGTTTTCTGGTCCCTCTTCAACCTGACCATATATTTATTTTCCACATTGTATATTTCATTATTTGTATTAATCCCTTTTTTCTATTCAATTTATCTTTGCCATCTCATCATATTTTATTAGTCTGACAGTGATTGCCCATGTTGTCATGACAGTCTGCAGTTTTAGTGAAAAATATTTTTCTCAACTTCCATTTGTTTGTCCAACATTTTTTGCAAATGTTGCACATCTGTAATAATCCAGAGCAACTAGTTAATAAAACCAGATGGGCCATTTGGAGTAATTCCTCTCTAGTGAATTGGAGGTCAAGAAGATAATAGTATCCAGAATTTATTATTTCATATTAAAGAATTTATTGCTAGACCAGGCCAGTTTTTCCTAGATGGCAAACAAACATGACATTTCTACCTCTGGCCGTTACCACTCCATCAGATTTTCTTCTGATCTTAAAAGTATCATCTTCAATTTCTATTTATTTACTCTTGCTTCTTACTCTAGATTTCACTTCCCTATCAGGGTGCAGTAACCAGTTGCTTCTGTGTTAAGAAAGAGAGTGCTGGTAAAAGAAGTAACTGATTATCTTTTCTTAAAAACAACCACTCCTTGTAGATTTACTGTGAGCTATCCTATATAAAACCTATTTGTTGACTTAAATGTTCATGGGCCTTTTTGTCTGAGAGGTTGCAAGTTCAGAGTAGATTTTGGGATTATTTTTCCCCTGGAATCATCCAGGCTTTGTTTCACATGATGTGATCACATTATCACTTTTAAAAAGACTAAACAATGTAAGCACGTGCAGGTGGCTCAGTCCTGGCAGGGAGGGGCTGCTGGTCAGCAGAGTCTCTGACCCCAGGGACACCTGGGCACAGGAAACCCTTAGAGCTTGGTACATCTGTGCTTGGGGTTGCAGCTCAAGAACATCACCAGAGATGCAGAAATGCTGATTTTGTTCTTTACATCTTCCACAGGCAGCACTGACGATCCTTTAGCTGATCTTTCTGAGGTCTTAAATACTGATGATGATATTCTTGGAATACTTTCTGATGATTTGGTAAAGTCTGGAGATCATTCAGGTATGTTTGTCCATAGGGTCTCTCCCTTTTGTTTCCTTTTTTTTTCCCTCTTTATTATAGATGTTTTTGTTGTACTGTATCTGTAGGTTCTGCTCTAGGTCATTTCAGAGACAATTTTCATATCTTAAGAATACCTTGATTTGGAATGATTTTGGTTTACTCTACCAAAAAAAATGCCCAAACTTGTCAACATTTTGTTTTTACTTGGTTCTTTGCTTTGCTGCTTAAGAGAGGATAAAATGTAGCTGCTGTTGTCTCTCATACCTGCGTAGCTTTTTTCAGCATGCAGCTTTTTCTTTACTTTTTTTTGTTTTCGTGTTGTAATCATCCATTTTATCTGGTTTGGGTCCTGTAGGTCTTGATTTATGCACTTTCCAGGTTGAGAACTCACCCTCCCCATTTGGTAAGAATCTAAACAATGGATGATCCATGGTTAGCAGTAGCCCTCTTTCCTAGTGGTTTTAGCTGAAAGAACTGCATGTGTAGAAATTGCTTCTCCTTTACTGTGTCACTAATTCATGTTTCATTTTCCACTCTGTGGTGTTTGAGTCTAACACGACCTCTAAACTCTGCACTCTCTCTGCCTTTAAGAGTTCTGCATCAAGTTTTGCCTATAGCTTTTGAAAACCTTCCTTAGTTTTTTGTGTTTCATCATACAAACCCATGCATTTTCTTGCTGCCACTGTAAATATTACTTCCTGTTGTAGTGTGTAGTTTTTATATGGTACATTTTGTAAATGAAAAGCATTTTTATCAATGTGAATATATGAAAGCATGATTAAAGCAGTCAGTATTCTTTTGTTTTCACTGGATAATGGTTCATCACTTTTTGTAAAAGACAGGTTGACAATAAGTAGAATGGCATGTTTCATTACTTTAAATTTGGTGTTATTTGGTAATTATTACAGAAATATATTTTAAATACTAAATATTTTTTCCCAGATTTTTTCTCATTTGAGAGATTTATTGACTTGTAAGGGATGTTAGGAAATTTACGTAGTGAGTTCTGTTTTCTTAGTGCCAACAAATCACTTAGATGTAACCCATAATAGTTAGGATTTGTTTTTGAAAGAGAAACTTCTCTAACTTGTTTTATATTGGCTACACGTCAACAGCATTTCAGTAAATATTTTGTGTAATATTTGAAGTGAACTTTAAGGTACATGAGCATGAGCCATGTTTACTACTGGTGTGATTCTTTTCAAAATGTGAAAAACAGTTAAAGTGGAACTGTATTCTGAAACCTATACGTTCAAAAAACCATGCTGAACCTAAACTCAGTAGTCTTACTTCCCATTCTTCCAGTTGCATTATATTCAATGAACATTCCTGAAACAGTACAGTAAACTGGAGGTAAAGAGTGGGAAGGTTTTTTTACCTTTTCTAATCAGTGTTTTGTTTTGCCTTACCGTTCAAATATTAGAAAGTCCTGGTTTAATTGACAGCTGAATTCTAGGGGAAGGAAACAGGGTTTATGCTCTTTAGTCAGTACTAATAAAATTTGCTATTCATATCTAATTTAATATTCTTTCTTCCTGCAGCTGGATTGGATATTGGCCCCATCTCTGATGATCCTTCTTCTCTGCCTCAGCCAAATGTCAACCAGAGCTCACGGTCACTGAGTGAAGAGCAGTTAGATGAAATCCTCAGTCCAGAGCTAGACAAAATGGTCACAGATGGTAATTTTTTTTTGTCTTTAATCTTGGTCTTCTACAGAACTTAAGTAGAAATCATCTTTTCTTTTTTTCTTTCCCCCAAATGACACATCTCTGTATTGTAACAGACCTATTTGGACTTGGTTGCACAATTACTTTCATTGTTTGGTCTGATGATTACTTACCCTGTATTGCCTTTGCTTTGTCCAGGTGCTATTCTTGGCAAACTGTACAAAATCCCAGGTATGTGTTCTGATCCTCCTTGTTTTTTATGGAATACAGTTCACAAGCAGTGCCAGCAACTCATGCAGAGTGTTTTTTGCAGAGCTGGGAGGGAAGGATGTTGAAGATTTGTTCACAGCTGTGTTGAGTCCAGCAGCCCCACAGCCAGCTCCTCTGCCACAGCCTCCTCCCCCACCACAGCTCATGTCTTTGCACAGCCAAGGTATGTTCCTCTGGTGCTTCTGTGAGCACCAGTCTGGCCAGGAGAGTTGTGCACCTTGTAAATGCTGATGTGGAAGTAGGACTCATCTTATGCTGTGCAAAATCGTGGAATCTGCCATAGTTAATTTGTGAAGTATTATTCTAAACCTGTTCTGAAGGCAGTATGTGATTAATGTCCATGTGAATGTTGCTAATAGAAAAGGACAGTTATTTGAAAGTTTTTTGACATATTGGTGCTTTTACTTTGACACTTACATGGTTTGGAAATTAGTCTGTGATAAAGCATCTGTTCTCTTCTGACTTCACTCTTTAATTACTTTTGAGTACCTCCTCAAAGGTAAGGCAAGACTCTATGTAACACTAATTTACTGAGTCTTAATATCTGTAAGAATGCAGTTTCATGTATTAGCTAGTCCTAATAGAAAAGAGGCTAAACAAATTTAAAATTTATCTTGGAAAATATACTTTATTTTTCTTAATTACTAATAGAATTACCATGAGTTAGATACAGCATCTTGCTCTTGTATTGAAGGCAATATATAAATGTAGAGCTGTTTTTCTAAGCAGTATGTGTGAATATAATTGAATGTGCTCCTTTTCTTGTCAGACATCACTTCTAGTGGGTTTTCTGTGAGCTCATGTAAAGTGTCCACACTTTGATGCTACTTTGGTACTACAAGGACTATGCAAATTGATTTGACCAGTGAACTAATAATAATAAGAAAACTGATTTGATTCCTAGTTGAATCAGTTTTCGTAAAAACAAAATACTTCAAAACCTTTTATAAAGGAGAGTGTTTTAAGTAAATGATGAGTTGATTTAAAGCAAAAGATAATGTAGGTACCATTGCCTGTTTCCCAAGTAGTTGAGTACTTGGGGATAGCTCCAGCATTGAGCTCTGTAAGATTGTTCAGCTCCTCCCTGTGGGAACTGCCATGATAACAAAGTTTTGGATGTACAGTTTGGTTCTGCTCCAGTGGAATGATCCACAGATAAATGCTTCAGTAGGTGCAGTTTGCATAAAGTTTCAGCAATTTCAGATAAGATTATTACTCTTTTCTCATAAAGACATGTGAGCACACAGTGCAGACCAGAGGTCTGACTCCATCCTGTTTGTTTGCCAGGTCTTCACAGTTAGTCGCTGTGTTTACCAGCCCAGTTACACTCTCTTAAATTTTGTGTTACAACTGTAGTTGCTGCATAGCTTACATAACCTTTAGATCAGAAAGAGTCTCCTAAAATGGGAGAATGATACCATGTCATGCTACAGATACATCTGATTCCTGAGCTAATTCTGTGCTTTTAAGGAAATACTGGGGCAACAGTTATAATCTCACTTAAGTGATAGGATCCAAGGGCCAGAGTTAATTCTGTGTAGTAACATCTGCAAATACCATCTGCTGGAATGAATCTGCCTGTGCCACATTTGTAATACTGTAATCAAATAAATAACATTTTCTGGCTTTGTGCTGCTAGACTGGACATTTAATTAGAAAATGTTAATGCTCATTTGAGTAGAGTTATCTGTTTCATTGGTTACAAATTAGGGAGTTAGTAGATAATGAGGCTTACTTTGGTACAATGCTCAGGAGTCTCAGAAGAGGAGATGTTTAATTCAGGTGGCTAATGATCATCCTGCAAGGACTGAAAACTGCCTTCACCATG